>SGPL01000282.1:22166-43138 GCA_004802705.1 Bondarzewia mesenterica | reverse complement strand
TAATTATTTTAATGTCTCCGCAGGAGTGGCCGATTATATTAAGTATCTCATATAATTGCTGTATAATATTTTTTTGACCTGATAAGGTGTCTTTTATTTTATTTAATATATACGATCTTAGGCCATCTTTAAGAAAACCTACTACTTTAATTGTTATTGTTGGAGATATTACTTCCATTAATACCCTTTTTTTTGAGCGGGCGCGCAGCCTCGTGCTGCAAGCAGCCCCAGCCCGCGGCTTCGCCATTTAAATAAAAGGCGGAGCCAAAAAAAGCTGGCGCAAGAGCTGCGGGCGCAGCAGGAATAATATTAATTATTTAATATTTTGTTTAATTTACCCCCTAATAAATTTTTTTATATATAAAAATTTATAAAGCGGACAAATATTTTTTAAAATCGTCTGCTAAAAAAAGGATATAGTGGACTTTGTCTTACATTATTTTAATTAAAAAATTAATTTTTTTAATAAATAATATTCTTATTTTAAAGTCTCTGAAGAGATTAAATAATCTCTTGCAAGTTATAAATATAAAATTTAAGATTGTAACTTTATTATATTATTGGCCGCCCTTCCCTACGGATGCGGATAAAAAAAAAAAAAGTACTTAATTTTTATTACGTCCTTGCATATAATAAGATTTTTATTGAACCAAGTATAATTAAACCCTCATTTGTCTGTTGACAAATAAAAATAATCTTAACTTGACTGGCAAATTCTAGATTGGGCTTGACCAACTTAGTCGAGCTTGAATGACGTATCCTGGACCTATAGCAATTATGAATTAAGATGGATGAATATTTCAGCAGCACTTCCACATCTGGGAAATTCTTCTGCAGACCACTAAGGGACGATATTGAAGGTTTTGAATGGCCATGTGCCTTTAGACAACTTCATGAATACGATGACAAGATAATATCCCCGTGTGGGATATTAAAGAATAAGAATGCACTAAGCTCAATCTCAAAGTCTTGTAACTCCTGGTACAAGCAAATTGAAGATGGCCTAGATCGAGAATGAATTTGTTATGCTGGAGATCAAAGAATAATTCTATTCAGCTGCTAGCAGGTACTAGTCAGTCAGATAGAGTCAGCTAGCAAGGTAATACTAAGGTCAGTAGACACTTTTGTATTGCACTTAGAACTATAAATAAAGGGGACAACAAAAGCTTGGAAAGCTTGAGTTGAAATGAGCACTGAAGAGAAGGGGGAAGAGTGAATAGATNGGTAGATAGATGGATAAAAAGATACTGAAAAAGTGGTCCCTGCTCCCTCTTTTATAGACCTCTGAGGGGGCAGTGTATGTACAATTAGTGGCAAACAAATGAGACCTTAATAATGCCCCATACAGCTAAAATGAATAGAGAATAAGGCTGAAACACCAAGTGAGTCAGTATGACTCTTGCAGCTCCACTAGGCTGTGCATGGCTATGCTAAAACCAATTACACCTGTAATAGGTTTCAAGAGGATGGCTGTGCAAGACCAAGGCTGGATGTCCACTGCTCTGGAGGAATGGAGAGTCTGCATTCTCTGTAGTTCATGAACTCGGTCTTTAGATTTAGGCTGAGCCAATTCTAAGTTTCTTAGTCCAAGACCTTAGATTTTCCGATTTCTTTGGCTACAAGTCCTTCGTATGGATGATGGTGGACTTATTGCCTCTGAAATCCGGACATGCAGAGTGTACCAACCTTGAGAATTAAGAGGTGAAAAGTATAGTACTAGGTGAAATAAAGCGAAACAGCTAGTTCATCGGCTTCAACCTTCAAGTATTCATGTATGATACTTCGTGGCTTCGGCCAGCTTACTTATGCTTTCATAATTAGGGGGCGCCAAATACTGTTCCTTTGTCTAAGATGTATCGTATGAGAAAAGAACACATAAAGAGAAACAACTGAGTGGGGAGTCTAAATGAACTTCTGCGGGTAAAGACTAATATGATTGGAGGCAGTGATAAAATGCAAAAGGTAATTCCATCGTTACACTTTTTGTAAAGGGTATGAAATGAGACAATCAAGAAATCAGAAGGCACGTACAATTCAACGAGCATGAGAGAGTCCAAAAAGTGAGTCATGAAATAAGA
The DNA here is from genome assembly GCA_004802705.1 of Bondarzewia mesenterica. NCBI lineage: Eukaryota > Fungi > Basidiomycota > Agaricomycetes > Russulales > Bondarzewiaceae > Bondarzewia > Bondarzewia mesenterica. The sequence goes on along the minus strand of SGPL01000282.1, from coordinate 41,060 downwards.
ACGGCAAAATTCATAGCAAAATAGCAGAGAGATCAGCGGCATTCATAACAAGAAGAGAAACAAATAAGAAAACCAAGTGTACCATACTATACATCAGAGCATCCCCCTAACCCATTCCTGACACCTTACCCAGCTTATCCACCTCATCGCAGATAAGGATGATGAAGTCGAGATGAAAGGGGCTGGCAATCAAGATGGCGATAAGGATCTAATAATGATCATATGTGATTGCCACTTACCAAGTCTACAAGTCCTCCTGTGCTTTCTCCCTCACAGCTTTGCCTCTCTCTTTGTCTGCTCGATCTTGATAAATACCTCAATGCATCGGACCAAAGAAGGCCACGACCTGTTGAAAAATGTGCGTGGGCTAGAAGGGTGAGGTGAGGTTTGCGGCCAGCACTCAGAGTAAACTGGGGCCATGTTCATTGTACACGAAGAAGAGACCAAATTGTTCATCACAAAGGAGTAGATTCTGAACTGAAAAGGTAAAAAGATGAGATGCACGCAGGCAAGATTTAGTGATTAGAGTCAAATTGGAGAAGATGATGAATGAGCAGTCATATATGAGCTAAAAGGGAAGGATTCAATGGTTTGGCTGGGCCAAAGAACTCGAGGAAAAAGGGGGACTGAAAGAATGAACCACAAGTGAGGATTCTATAGAAAACTAAGAAGATGGGGGCAGAGATCGTAGGATGGGGGTAGCAGGCTGAGCGATGTAGAGGACAGAGGGAGGTGGTTCAAGCAGAGGTAGGAACAATTGAGGCATTGGAGGAGTGGGGTGGGTAATGGACATGTGGAGGATGAAGACAAGAAATGCCTTGCTTGCTTGACTTTTATGCCACCATGCTTGTGCGCATCTCTTCTCTTGTTCTCCTGATTTCCTTTACCATTCCATTCCTTGTGCCTTGCCTTTCTTGTCTCACTTCCTCTAACACTAAATAATCATTGCATCTAGCTATTCACTTCCTTTCGATCTTCTTTCTTGATTGCTGTCTTTTTTATCACCACCTCAGAATTACCCGTTCAGAACCCTTTTTGATTAACCCATGATCATGGCTCCTTGCTCAAGGTCCGCTCTCATCGGACTTTGTTGTTATGAGCATCATGTCATTGTTATAGGTTCCAAATAATTTCGAGGCATAACAATGGCTTCAAAGGCTTTATCTTCTCTTGTGACATCTTGAATGAATTCTTCATACTCTGAGTCCCCATACAGGGAACACTGCTGAAGATTGAGGTCAGATGCGATGCATGACATGAGTAGAGCTGAAATTTTTTAAGGGGCAATAGGGGAACTTCATGTTTATAAGGAGGATTTCTTTGTTCACTGTGAGCATTACAAGGCTTGAGCAGATGGGAGAAAACAGAGTAAAAGAAAGAGTGAGGAGGAGATGAAAAGAATGTGATAAAAAAAAAGGCTAATTTTATTTTAAGAAAAGGAATGCTAGTGAGAGGATGAGCCAGCATAGAAAAAAGGGAAGAGACAAGAAGCAAGTAGCTAGCATGCACACGACAAGACTATAGATTCTATTTTATAGTCACACTCATGCCTCACTTACCCATAGAATTCTGATTGATAATATTTTAGTAGATTATGTTAAAAGTAAAATTAAAAAAAAAATAGACATAATAAATTTCTTTTTATTAAATTTACATTCACTTTAATGATATCTACCTTAAATTAATCACCATACCTTTCAATTTATATAAGTAAACTGTAATGCTAATGAGTGGCTATAATGTTAAATATTGACTATACTCTATTTATATATTAGAAAGGTCTGCTATATATATTTAAATAATATAATTATTTAGTTACAATCTATTGCAGAATAGATCATTAATATTTTATTAATTCTTTAGGCCTTATATGGGCCTATTCAGTGCCTTTTTATCATCTTAGATGGTCTAGCTAAAAGTGCTTTTTGCCTGATATCAACATCTAGCTGAGCTCAACTAATGGCTATGAGGCCTCATTATAGACAATTCAGCCACTGACGTTGTTTATCATCTCTAATGGTTTAGCTGAGCAGTAGCTGGGCAGGCATATAGGCTTTGTCCACTCACTGTTCACCGTATCTGATGGTTTAGCTGAGCACCCTCTAGAGAAGGATATGGGCCTTGCTTACTCACTATTTTCTGTATCTGATGGGTCAGCCAGACCTGCCTTACTCGCTTACTATTCCCCATCTCTGATAAGTCAACTGAATGTTCTTAGCCCCTCCCTTCCCCATCTCTAATGGTTCAGCTGAGTATACCTTGTCTGCTAGCCATTCCTCTATGTCTAATGATTCAGCCAAGCATGCCTTGTCCACTCATCATTTCTCATATCTAATGATTCAGCCCAACTTGTCTTGCTCACTCACTGTTCTCCATCTTTGATAGTTTAGCTGAGCCTGCTTTGCTCACCTACTGTTTCCTATCTCAACAGTTTGGCTAAACACCCAAATAAGGTATATTAGTCTCATCCACTCTCTGCTCACTGTGTCTAATGTTTTAGCTATGCATCTCTTGTTGACTCACTGTTCAACCTCATCTAACAGTTCTACTGAGCATATCCAGCCTTCTCATCACAGATATATCATGATCTTATGTTCAATAATATAATTTATTTTTCTCACTAACCTCATGTAGTTTTTTTACCTTCTCAAACTCCCCCAAAGCTTGCATAGCAAACCTATTCTACATCCTCTTTTGCTGAGCAGCATATGCATGATATCTTGACTTCTCCTTAACATTCATGCTCTTCATATGAGACCCTCAAACATCTCTCTTATGTCAGAAGTATATTGTCATCCATTCTATCTCAGCCTCTAACAAAATGGTTTATTTCTACCATCGATCCCTTAAGGCCTTTGCTCAGAGCCAGTAAACTCTGTAAACTATGGTGTCGACAAGCAATTGTCAATAGGTTGATTATTAATATCAGTAAATGTGTGTGCAAAATCACTTATATTTTTTCATCCATCTGTTGCCTTCAGCATCTCAGGTGATATCTATGTTTCAAATTTATAAAAGCCTTTTCTTTCTAGTCTTTGAGAGACTCAGCTCCATGATCACCATGCTTATATTTAAGTGTTCTTTTGTCAACTCCTTGTATATGCTGAGCACATCTATATCAGCTTTGAGGTACACCATGGCTCACTGACATGCAATGTAGATCTTAGAATGTTTACAAATACTGCCTTCAAGGATGATCACCTTATTCCACTGGGTCGTCTTCATCTAGCTGTTGGCTTGTCTCACTGAGCTGTTGAACAAAAATAACTTGTAGCCAATGGTGATCTACATGTGATAGAGGGCATCATTGGCTTGACATTTTTGCAGCTCCAATTTCTGCTTAGCTAGCTCCTTTAGACCCAACTCTTTGCACTTAATGATATCAAGGATAGAGGAGAGGGCAATGACTATCTTTTCAATGAGAATAAATCAAAGATGTCTTCAGCATACACTTCACCAATCCTCTAAGATGGGCTCATCTTCATTTGGTTTAAAGGCAAAGATAATATTGAGTGGGATATCTTCCCACTCTACTCTGAGGTTTGCCAATCTGACATACTTTTCAGCCTCCTTTTGAAAGGCAATAATCCAGTTCTCAAGCTAATGCTGAGATTTATTAAGCTCGATGAGAGCTTCTACTAAAGCATTTTGAGATAGATAGCTAACTCAGGCTGATAGAGATAATGTTAATATATATCTGTTAAATATATTTTTAAAAAATAATATTTCTACTCACTGTGCTTCTTGTATTTTGATCCCAGTCAAAAAGTCATACAATCAATCCCCTTGAAACTCACCCACTGGCCTAGTCCTTATTTTTAATGAGCTTCAATTGATATGCTGCTCGGCTAGACACTTAAAGGCTGATCTCAATTTAAGTATAAAATTCAATATGAGAGAATGACTCACTTCTCTCCTTTCAGACATTATACGTGTTCAGAAGCTCAGGATGATTTTGTCGACTAGTGATGGCATTTTCAGCATCTTTGGCCCATTCTTTTATTAACTAGTGATTGATCACNATGTCTAAAGCTTAGAAGGCCTCTTGATTAGCCTTTAAGGCACTCTTCACCTTGATGTACCTCTTGCGTATTGCTGATACTGAATACANATTGTCAGGCAAGAGGATTAGAACATGNTTGTAGACTCACCCATNTTGATCCACTTCTAGCTCACTATATGGGCAGCTAAATTTNCATGCNAGTAAGAGGTCATTATAGTTCAGGTGCTTCTAAAGATTTAATTGAGGGGGGCCCACAAGGTCTCCAAAATCTCTTCATCAATCTGAACAGCCCTCTATATAAATNTGAGTTAAAACTGATAAAAGCATTACTCCTGATGGTTATAGATATATCACACACTAATGCCTTTAATAACCTCTAAGCCAGCTGGCATGACAAGATGAGGATTATTGGCAAAGTGATAGAGAAGGTGAATGTCATACTGACACATCACATCATAAAGAATAAAAACCTGAGGTAAATTACTAATAGTCTTGAGTGCTCCACTTAGGGAATAATCCATATTCATCTATCTAAATAATANAGATATTAGTGATCAGCATTAATATNAGAATCAGCATCAGCATGAATTTAGCACAGTATTNAGCTTACCTCTCACCTTTTTGAAAGTCTATAATAGCTTGGGGGCAAAGACAACCATGTTAGACACAAGCTGTGGCCTTGATCTTAGTGGCATCTAGGTTATGCCAATTAGTGTTTGCCTAGTTGACCACTCGATAATTACTNCAAATGAATCTCTTTGATGAGGTGAGAGATAAAGAGCATTCTTTATAAATNATGACCTACATCTTTTGTGTTTATTACTGCCATAANGTGGTCCTTATAATTTGCCCTCAGCAATTATATAGCTGATGCTATCAGTGAGCACTATGCTATCTCATGAGTTCCTCATGTTCATGTGCTTATAGAGAAATTGCCATCCATCATGAAGCTCNTCATATACTTCTACTTCTCCTCATCCTCTCTCTCTAGTTTTCNGAGATGTTAACACCAAGCTNGAGACAGGCCAGGCAGAAGAGGGCAAGTTCACNATCACCAGTGATATCATNAGCCTANTGGCTAAACTCATGCTATTTGATGAACTCAAGGTATCACTATTGGTGAGACACCCAAAGTAGTTCTCAATAGCAATTCTGAAGCCAATTCAAGTGGACATCAGCTANCAAAATTAATGACTNAGTTTCAGNCAGAGCTTGCTATAGAAGTTGAGGGTGATGGCCTTACATTCTAGGTTGTTTGTCAAGAAGTTATTNAACACTTAAAATGGGAAGACCATCTTGGGGTCTTTGAAGCTAGTTGAGTAAAGGCTAAGGTCAAATAGCTAAATATTGATGGGCTTAGAGTTCATGCATTAACATCAGTGAGCACAAAGCTGGTGCATGCCAAAATGATCAATAATGATCATCATGAAATTGTTATTATTATTATTATTANNATTTAGTGGTACCTCTCAGCCATCATCGAGCATCAAAAATTTGCTATCATTAATGGTCTCCTATTCATCATCTTTGGGATGAATAACTTTAGGTCAATCATTGGCCCAGGTGGTTTGATAAAAAGTTGAGTAAAGCAGAAGTAATATAGTGAATCTGAGATATGAGAAGAATAAAAACTANAAATGAGGCAGAACCAAGATGAGCANGATTCTGAATACTTATATCATTTTTTTAGTAAGTATATCAGGTAAGAATATCACATGAGCACTTATAACAAATAGANTTCATGTAGATATGNTATCAGTGTCAAGATTTCACAACTAGTGTGGATGATGCCTGCAAGATTCCAANATGCTCAATACAATAATCCATTCAGTCTCAGTCTACTCCACAATGATCCTAAAGATGTGTAAAATTTGTATTAGCATAACAAAGGATGTTTNAAAGCTTATATAACTATNATAGTATACTGATGAATNATAAGTAAAGNAATATATTGATGACTTGGACANGATGAGCTACCTGAATGAGTTATAGAAAGATGATATAATAGCAAATAGACCNTTGCCTGACGTATTTATGCATTCAAAAGATNCTGACCTGTGCTTANTGANTATGTATCTATATACCTTTACTCAGTAAAATTATTGTGAGCTACAAAATTCTAAAAAAGAAAGAAAGGGNAANGAGTGTGCCATATACTGANAACTGAGCAAGTTATGAAGAAAGCCACTAGATTGCCTTCTAAACATGGCTGGATTGCTACACTAAAAAAAGTTACAATCACTCAAGCATTTATACAGCTAATCATATGAATTCAAAGTGGTATACAAATGAATNGACTACTAGCCACCTGAAATCTTATTTGTTCTNAATGCCTGTGCCATAGTTGCCACTACANGATATATATAGTGGGCAGAGTCAGAATAACAAGGTCAATATAACTTTATAACAGAGTTATTTGCCTCCTCTCTAAANTCAGTGTCATGCACAGAAATAGTTNTGAATATAATTCATCATTTGATGTTAGAATGCACAATATCCTTGAATATANGACAATGTGAGACTCTAAAAAACCAAAGATTTAATAACAAATTTGTAATCAATTTTTAGGCATGAGCATGAAATGCTCCAGGATAGAAGATGACTAGATCTATAAAATAGNCCCATCACATTAACAGCTGAGACCAGAAAGAATAGAGATATCTAAAAGAAGTCAGACAAAAGTCTGCACAGTAATACAAGATGCACTTACAAATTTAACCATTGTATGTTTCATCACTCCATCAGCTTCTCTTCTTTCCCTTCTAACTATATTCTCATATTCAGACTTTGGATTCTTACACTGCCACCTCCTACTGGCTATCTGCCACTATACACACACTAATTCTTAGCCCTTATTNCAGGCATTAAACTTGGCACCATCACCTCAGAACTATTATCTCATTGGTTAATCAACTCCACTCATGCTGGTCAATCAGCAGCTGTGCACATCTCTACCATGCTCCCCTCAGTGGAGGCAATGAATTTTCATATTTCCATTTGGTTTCTATTTGAGTCACCTCACACTGTTCAACTATTCTCCACCCTCATAGTCACCCTCACCCCTTCATCTTTTATTGTATTCCTGATCAGTGAGCTCCTCTATCATGATGAACTACATGGGATTTTTCTAGTGCTATGTGATACTGGATCAGAACTTTTGTGAGTTAATGCTTCATACTTGCTGCTCAATAACATCTGNTGAGCATTTACTTTGCTATACAATCTCAACTTGATTTTACTTTGCATCACTATGAGATCATATGATGAATAAAGAAGGAGATGCTGTAGATAGCCCTAAGGAAAAGAAATGGTGATGGGGTGATATGAGAAGAGATGAGAAGGTATATTCCATTAAAACTATGACTCTCAGTGNTCTCTGATGATCTCATTAATTGTTCAGATGAGCTGATNATTCAAATCTGTGAGGCATCGTCTGTGTGCATGAATGCTCCAAGATCAAGATTGTCATTTTGATCAGCAAAAAGATCTTATTCAGACATTAACCTGTANATCCCCNACACTCTTTCTCATCCTTTTTTACTTNAACTTAGTATTAGCAATTTTTATTTATTTCTTCACTTACTCACTCACTCATTGATAGACTTGTGATGCCCGTTAGGGGAGAAACAACACCTCAAAAGACACTATAGGTGATNTNTAAAAGGGTGAGTTGAGTAGACATTTGCTGCAAAGACACAGGTGTGTGAGTGGATGGGTATGAAAGATGAATAAGAGCATGTGATCAGGTGCGATATTGAAGCAAATGTTCCAATAAAAGTGTGAAGTTGATGCAATATTTGTGGCTAAAGGTCTGAGATGTTATAGAATGAGAGGATGGATAGGATATAGAGATGAAGCACTGTAATAGAGGTAGATGAGTGATGTCGAGGGGATAAAGTCACTAAGATAACAATAAGTTGCAGCAATGTCAAAGGTCACAGTAAGTCGCAGCAAAGTCAAAGTTAAAGGTCATAAGTCATAGGTTGCAGTCACAGTTCGCACAGGTGAAATGAAGTTTGAAGTCTAGAGACTGATCTGATATTTTACAGAGATGTATTGTAGCTTATATATTGAGTGGAGAGTAGAGAAGAGAGACCAAAAGATATAGTAAACATCATACAATCAAGGTAGAAAATGAGTGAAAAAGGACAAAGTCAGAGTAGGAAGAAATGGAATGAAAAATAGGAACAGAAACATTCAGTGACTGGTAATTTGGCATTAGTTCAAAGGAAAATAAAAGCACATGAGATTAAAAGGTAAAAGGTAATCTAGTGAACCTGATAGGCACCCTGCAAAGTCTTCTGGAAATAATATGTGATAAAACATCAGAACAGAGGTGCATATACTCCGAGCAATATCAGATTAGATCGGGTTATAGGCAATGTCACGAATGGTCAGCCAATCATACCAAAAGTGATTGTGCTAAATGGATGACCTTGAGTGCTACTCAGCATTGTCGATCATGAAGATCTGACACATGGAGAAGGTCTAGAGCATCAACAAGGAAAGGTCTGTGATCGGGGGTTGAAGCAGCTAAGCTGAGGGAAAATTACAACAGATCACAAAAGATCAGTAGAGATTGCAAAATATTGCAAATGAACGGAGATGGTGAAGGTTCTAGATCTGAAGCTAAAAGGCAAAAATAGTAGTCTCTAAGGCTAGGGAGTAGGAGTGCTTATCATCTCCTCCTAACTGAATTGCTGACTGTCCTCAGTCAGATGATCAGAGCATGGTGATCTAGAGTTGCCTAATCAGATAATGTAAAATCAGTGATCTCCAATGTTTGGCTGGGCCAGACTCACCTCATGGTTGCCTTATGTTGTGCTTCTCAAGGCTTCAGGGTCTTTAGTGTTTGACTTTCTTATCACATCCATTCCTTCCCTTTCTATCATCATCATCACCCTAACATGCCTGCTCACTCTATGATTATCGTAAAGCTCAAAAATGCCATGCACAATCTCATGAAGTCACTCCTCGAGGCTCTCACTGAGCCTGAAGATTACATTGTTTGGGGTAAGAAGTTTATGGGGGTTTTGATATATTGCAAGGGTTCTGGAGAGTCGATGACCATGCTGACCTTCTCATAAAATTATTTAGAGACCATTGATGGGTATATCACAGACACAGAGGTTGATGCATGAGTGAAGGACGTGTTTGCCATACATGAGCCTATCGCTGCATAAGAGTGGCTTGAGTGGGGTGTGCACATTCTTCTTCAAATGTCAGAGTTTATGAAGTGAGAGAAGAAAGAGCAGATCACTACAGAGAAGGTGTACAAATAGGAGGCACAGATCATAGCTGTGAAAGTGAAGGAACCTGAAAGAGCCGAACATCACAAGGTTTGTGAGGCTAAGAAGTGAGAGCTGTTTATGGCCAACCAAATATCAGCTGAAGAAGTGGAACAGAACTCAGAGGATGAGCAAATATCACTCAAAGTCAAGAGCCTTAGTGACCATGACATGGACATAGAGATGACTGCACTAGCCTTAGAGACTAGAGGTGAAACCAGCGCCATCAGCGATATTGGAAAGAGTAAGGGTTATGCTGAGAAGCAAAAGACTGGTAAGGTTATAGTGAGCAAATCAGTGGTCACCGCGAAGTGGCCCAAGTGCATGACTCAATGCAAACCTAAGGTGATCCCTAAAGGGGCCATTCNTATGAGTACTCACAATTCTAGCTGTTGCTATGATAATTTCATAAATATCGCAGGTCAACAACATGTGCTACNAGTNTGCGATCAAATTNAGTGTCACTTATGCATGCTATCAGATCTCTGGCATGGACAAATGCACGAAGTNTNTGCAAGATAAAAAGTGATGCTCTTTGTCAACNGAGATCACTCGCAGCNNCGTTCTAGTCATCAAGATTGAGCTTACCAAAAAGAAGGCCTCTAGCTTGTCAGGTAAGTAATCACCCTAGTTTTGCATTTTATCATGCTAATCTTGTCACATAGCTCCTCATCTCAAGTCGACTGCGTGATCATCTAGATTAAGTATNATGACCACTGTGCAGTTCCTCAAGAAGTCAGTGGCCAAATGCAAGAAGCTTGCNAGTGAAATTGTGCTCAGTGCAGAGTTCNGAATGNCACTGCCTAGGCTGATTAACATAGAGGATATGATCACCTGGTGCCTAAAAAGCAACACACGTGAGCTGGCCATCATCTTGGCTAAACACAAGTCTAACAAGCNTGAGCTTGAGAAAGTGAGGCACAAAATTTGTGTTGCAAAGAGGNGGTTGGGAATAAAGGATGATGAGTAGGTAGTCTTGCGTGTTCTTGATTTCTGAAAGATCATGCAGTGCCTCCTCCTCTTCTTGTACTTNTAAATATACCACAATGTTTTGTGTTTGTTTTTATAAATGTNATTGTGCGAGGTTTTTGAAGTCTGTAAAGACATAGCAGCAAGAAAATAGAAAAAAAAAGCAAAAAANAAAATANAANAATAGANAAAGGCTTAGTANATCATCATGGCCATAAAACTTTANGANGTTTGCACAAATTTGATCAGATTGTCAATGTNACTTAANAAAAAACATAGCGCAAAGATATCGATGAAGTATTAGTGATGGGAAAGAATGAGATAGGGGTTNCAAAGTCTTGCGATGATTATCAAAAAAAGGTAGCAGTAAATAAAATGGAAATATCGTGAGTATCAGTCCTCCTCTTAACTGAAATATCAACTGTCCTCAGTTACAAGTATATGAGGNAGAAGGTTTTATCANGCCTAGTTGAGATCTTCATTCTGTGAGGTCATGAGGTTATCATCTAACACCTCAGAATCAGCAGTGGGTAAGGCTTTTGAGTTCTTGAAGACATTGCACAGAAATATTGAATAGCTTGTCGAGGTCAGAAAGGGAGATGGACTAGTGAGCAAAATAGAAGATGATACAGAAGGTAGTGATAGGGTAATCATGAANAGAGCCATTGAGTTCATAGAGGATATAAGCACCACTNTAATTTCTAGAGATNACNANGAGTGGACCAGTATAGTAAGATCACATCTTGCAGTTGAGGGACTTCTTGATCGTGATATATTGCATAAAGATGAGTGAGCTAGGTTGAAAGTCGAAGTCATGGATGGTAGTGATGTGGTCACATTCAAACTTAATCNCAGCTTAGATGNGAGCTTCATAAACCTTGAAATGAAGGGAGGCTAAATTTGCATTTCTGGAGAGTGATAGTGCAGTGNGNAATAAGATCAGTGAANGAAAGGAAGGAAGATGNGNGAGAAAGAAGGTATGTTGCTTTNGTGATGTTGAGAGGAACTAGGGGATGGGTACCAGTTGCAGTGAAGTATGGTGAGCAGCNCATATGTCGATGAANGGTGATGCAATCAGCCCAGAAGATGNAATAAGTTACACAGTTTCATTTTGATTAGTCACTATCGACTGCNTTGAAGAGGGCTTGATGAACATCNAAGTGNGATCATTTGGTGATACTATTCATGTGAGAGTTGTAGCTAGAGATGNAGATATGTCGAACATAGTACTTTTTCGTGAGGTAGGTGAGAGCTTTGATGAATGCAGAGCCATTATTAGAGATGATCTCACAGAGAGTACCCCATCAGCACAGGATGTCTTCNAATATTTAATCGGTAAGTGCAGCNCTCAATTCTCATTGAAGTATGTAGAATTTAGGGTAATATGAGATTTAACAGTGGCCTTGGATGAGGTATTTGAAGCTGCTAGCCTTGGGCATATGCATGGTGTCCATNTACATCTTTGNGAAGAGAGATGCAGGCATTGTAATGGTTGAAGGAAGGAGGATATTAGATGTTTGTCGAAGTTGACANATGTAGCAAGTGCAAATAAANTAGGTGATGTTTTGTCACATCATTGGCCACTAGAAGTAAAGNGCGATGAGTGCAGTAGTCACATAAATGCCCTTGTGTGCGACTTCATCATGTAAAGNAGTTANAATTGCAATACAGTGATCTAGAAATACAATGAGCTTATGATGACCATGAGGATCTTTGTACCAGAGCTTATTGGAGGCAATGAAGAATTTGGTGCAGTATTGGAGGAAGATGGTGTATTCAGCATNAGAAAGTATCACAAGATGCACCATAGATCTGTGTCAGGTGTGAACTAGTTCCAGTCATCGATCAATAGCATGGTCATTTTCAGAGCATGAGATGTTACTGTAAGAGAGTTTCAGGATGGAGTTTGTTTCTGTGGTGTTGTCGGTGATTGTAATATCAATAACATAGGTCACATGATTGGTAAAAGATAGATTGATGAAGTGAAGAAAACTGTATGCATTGTCGACCCAATCTTCAAAGTCATCAGAGGGTTTGGTGAGGTCATCAGGCTGTGATAGGCAATGCGATAATCCATCGAGAGTGTGCAGTGTACCCAGAATGTGGACAAGAGTAAAGTAGAAGGTGAAAATTAACAGGATCTAGCAGTTGATGCTGGTGCTGAGTTTGAGATCAGGATTGGTGAGCATACCTTTAATGTAGTACACATCNACTTCAATAGTGAGATTGTGAACACTAATGAGATAAAGCTTGAGGGATCACAAGGCATGAAAAAGACCATAAAGTTTGAGCTTGGGTTGAGAAAATTANGACTCATGGTCATTGAGAGTNATAAAGCTAAATTGGGCATAGTAACAGATTTTGGAGTTGTCNNGATCACATTGACAGAGATGGAATCTGATGGCGNTATGAGAGGCATCNACAGCAAGGATGGCAAGGGCTTTAGAGGAGTAGTTGATCAGTTGAAGAGCTGGAGAGGCAAGCAGAGCAGATTTGAGATCCTCTTACACTGCTATTTGTTTAAATCTAAAGTGGAATGGTTCTTCTTTACACATGAGTTTGGTGAGAGCATGTGTGTGGTGGATGAAGTTGCAAATAAAAATGTGANTAATGCTGATNATTTCGAGAAATGCATGAACTTCNAATAAGTTACAGCAAAGACTCNAGTTGATGATCTTCTCGATGTGAGGTTCTTTAGGGAGNTGACTATCAGGAGCACAGTGATGTCTGACCATCATAATTTTGNGTGAACAGAGAATCACTTTGTGGCCANAAAAGGTTCTATTAGAGTTATTCATGCATTGGACTACATGATTGTGATTTTGAAAGTATTTNTAGACAAAGTGATAAATGTGAGGATTAGTAAAAAGGGTTTCAGGTGATCNATCCATGAGCAAATATTGAGTCGCAGGGCCACAAACTGATATATTGTCGATATAANGGATAGTGGTGTCAGAGATTTTGAGTTGCAGGATAAAGGTGACATCATCATGNAAGATNGAGACTGAATTCATCCAGCTCATAGGGAGAGTGATAAGGTGAAGTGTGCCATAGGNGGTTTGAAAGGTTGTATAATTATGTGAGGACTCAATGAGAGTTTGCTCATTATATCTGATATAGAGATCGAGCATGCCACCATAGACATGGCCAGTGAACTATTTGGCAATTTGATCTATATAGGGTAAGATGCCAANAATGTTAGATGGTGANTGCATTGAGTAGTTTGAGGCTGTNGACAAGGTGAAGACTAGAGCCATCCTTTTTGATGATAGTAAANTATTGAGAATGATAGGAGGAGTTTGAAGGTTCATAAACCNCAGTTGCGATCTTGGTGTNGATAANATCACAGACTTTNTCATAGATCCCAGGAGGAATTAGCATATTATGAAGGACCCANGGCTTATGAGNGACCATAAGCATATCAACAGGAGGAAAAAAAATCTTCATNAAAGTGGCCATGCTCGATGTTATTTAACAGCGAAGCCTTTATTCTGCACACACATGAAGTGATGCATAAGATCATGTTTGGCNAGCTAAAAGAAATCACTAGGGTGTATGTTGTCGATGATGTCATGATGTTCTGAAGTGTAGTGACCAAAGNGAGAGAATGGTGGGAGGTTTGGACTGAGATAAGGCATGTTTGCCAGTAGATCACTAGAGATATTATAAATAATGTGAGACTTATCAGGAAGTTTAGCCAAGATCAGGTATACTTTTTGAGTGACAGGCTTGTACTTGTGCTTTGNAGTAAAGACGAAGACCAGATCATTGTGAAGAGTTGATAGGAGAGATTNAATGAGAACTTAAAAGGTGGAATTTAGAGCAAACACAGACAGAAGAGATAAGTNAAAATCAAATGGGTCAGATCAGGAAAATATTGCAGGATTGCAGGCAGAAAGATAAGAGAGTCAGATATTAAAGAGTGGAGAGGTAGAAGGGTCAAGATGGAAAAAAGCTTTAAATTACAGACACAATTGGGTATCCATGGCTATGATGAGCACAAGTTCTTTTTAATCATTGATCAAATCCTCGATCTGTAAAAAACCTTCCTGTTGCTTTCGACAAAGTGTGGCGGTCCTCTTGCTAATGTCAGTATGGTCACATTGCATCTAGTATTCAGATCGTGGATGGTGATGGTCTAATTCTTATTGGTGAAGTTCTTGATGATGCTTTCAGTGAGGACATCAAAGGGGCAGCCCAGGAGGATATCATAAGCTAGTTCACAAATAACATGGACTTGAAGATANAGTGTGATATCNCNNATGAGGAATGGGACATTGCATGCAAGACTAAGAGACTTTTCAATTTCTCTATTCACTGATTGCATGTTGAGCATGATATCAGGATCATATATGAGGGCCAATTCATTGCAGACTTCTTCAGACATTGTGATAATCTGTGACTCAAGATCGACAATGGATTTGACTCNCTNTTAATGATCAATGAGGGGTAGGATAGAGCAAAGTGCAGATGATTCCTTTGTGACAATGAAGAGTTTGGGTTNTTTATTANGTGTAAGTGAATTGAAGTAGGCTTTATATGGGTCCAGAATAATGAGAGATTCTTNGGAAGGTATGAGTGGCTAATAAAGGATTTGCACAAATAANGCTGTNGCAATATTGGGTGAANTATCTTTGATATTGCAGGGTGGGTTGAGATCATTAAGGGCAAAGGGGAGGACATTATCTTGCATCAAGATCTCAGCTTGGCTACTGTCATGCTGAGGTATGCATCGGCCAGCAGTTGCTTCTAAATCTGGGCATGAACTTCTGAAGAGAGTGATAAAAGCTCATGCTGAGTGATTGTGATAGGTGAAGACATTGCACNGTCATAGACATCTTTCNTGACTGCCTCATCATAGATCAGCACTATTGTGCGATATGCTAATTCTGGCTTCTTTATTGNAGGTAGTTGTAGAACCTCATTGGTGACTTTATTGACAGGTAGGATATAAGTCGCATCATGAGCTGCAGTGTAGGAATAAATGGGAGGATCTACATAATGTGTGGGCTCTGCAGGTGCCAAATTTATACAAGGAGGGACCTNGACATAGGGAATTAGGCACAAAGTCTTTGAAGCAATGGGATGCAGTACTTTGGGAGTGTTATTACTAGCTTCCTCATTACTGTTAGCTTCAGGGCATCACATGATCGTAGTCCTGGATTGTCACTGATTGCAAAGTTNAAACAGTTCACATTCAAGGCTGNTNATGTAATTATCTGTGGTCAAATAATAAGCAGNGAGGTACACAGTTATNTTGATCACAGGGGNAGGTGGATCAGTGGGTGTGAGTGTNGAATGATCATAGTAGATNTTTGGTAAGACATTAAGAAGCAGCTGGCCTTGAGCGATCTGTTCTGAGTTGTAGNGATGTTATTCATCGATGCGCTCCTTCAACTAGAGACCCAAAATGCTTCATGNAATAAATGCTTCAGATGATAGGATGACCTTGCCTTCAGAATTGCACCTGCACTTGCTCTNGTGAATATANACTTTGACCTCAGGGCATTCTCGCATATAATGTCTAGCATTGCCACAAAANGTGCAGTGACCAGTGGTTTTGGGGTTCAGAGGGGGACAAGGGGGTGCGACAGCTTGTTGACCACTAAAGGCCTTGACAAAAGTCTTAGTAATGCATTNGAATATAGTCGCAAGGTCTTCCATTTTNACTTCAGTCACCAAGGCTATAGGTGTGATCGACGGCAATGAAGAGATGTTAGTGGGCTGTACTACTGAAGTAGTGCCATAAAGAACAAATCACGCCACATCATGAACTTCCTGAATATCATATAGATTGTCAAAAAAAGTGGTCTAGAGACTTCAGCTGGAGGCACTGTGAAACTTGAGCCCATAATTTGGGGTGGAATCCTTGAGTAAAGACACGACTTTGTTCAGGAGTAGAAAGGCATTGTTTTGTGATCAAGAAGGTGGTGATGTTAAGGAANTGGTGATGATATTCACTGAGATCACCAATAGAGAGGATTATAATTCTAAAATGTTNACTGATGAGCTTGTCCATATCTGTGATTNACTACTTCCTATCTTCTTTAGCTCNAGGATATAACTTGTAGATCACTNACTTAAAGTCTTCATAGGTCTTCACAGTATCTGTATATTTAACCAATGACTGCCAAAGTTCACAAGTGTTAACATTGAGAAATCNGCAAGCATGGGTCTTCTTTTCTTCATCATTGGTAACCTCTGAGCAAGTGAAGTGGAATTTGAGGTCGATAANNTATCGANAGAGTTTATGTGATTGTTTAGTATCAAAGGTAGGTGTGGTGCAATNACTGCATGTAGACATCGAAGGAGCCATTGTGAAGTGGATAATAAATTATGTTGTAATGGCTAGGGGTTGTGACCTGAAATCGCTAGAGAGTGGAGTGTAATGGAGTCAGAGTGATAAATTGAGCAAAGACTGATCAGAATCTAGTGGTGACATCAGAGGTGGTGAAATGGATGGAGTTGCATAATAGGAGGTATCAATAGGTTGTAAAGGCAGAGATGATAATGGNAATGAAANATTATAGTGATNGGAGAGGTGTTCTAGTATAATGTCATTGGCTGAGAAGAGTGAAGCATTGGTGAGATCCTGAGGGTTTTGAAAAAATGGCAATAAATCTTTGTTNAAGATCATAAGTAGCAGTAGGTTAAGATAAATGNTATCGACCTTCAGCAGCAATCTTGAAACCTCACCCCTCATGGTGGGCTCTAAAATAATACACTTGTGATGCCTCTANAGGAGAAATAACACCCCAAAAGACACTATAGGTAATGTGCAAGAGGNTGAGTCGAGTAGACATCTGCTGCAAAAANACAGGTGTGTGAGTGGATGGATATGAAAGATAAATGAGAGCATGCAATTAGGTGCGATATTAAAGCAATATTCTGATAAAAGTGTGAAGTTGGTGCAATATTTGTGGCCAAAGGTCCGAGATGTTATAGAATGAGAGGATGAATAGGATATAGAGATGAAGCATTATAATAAAGGTAGATGAGTGATGTTGAGGGGATGAAGTTACTAAGATAACAATAAGTGGCAGCAATGTTGAAGGTCACAGTAAGTCGCAGCAAAGTCAAAGTCAAAAGTTGCAGGTCGTAAGTCGCAATCACAGTTTGCATAGGTAAAATAAAGTTTGAAGTCTGGAGACTGATCTGATATTTTGCAGAGATGTATCATAGCTTATATACTGAGTGAGGAGCAGAGAAGAGAGACTGAAAGATATAGTGAACATTATACGATGAAGGTAGAAAATGAGCAAATAAAGGTGAAGTCAGAGTAGGAAGAAATNNAATGAAAAATAANAACAAAAACATTCAGCAACTGGTAATNTGGCATCAGTTCAAAAGGAANTGAAAGCATGTAANATTGAAAGGTAAAAGGTAATCTGGCAAACCCAATNGGTGCCCTGTGAAGTCTCCTAGAAATAACATGCGATAAAATGTTGGAATGGAGGTGCGTGTGCTCTGAGCAATATTAGATTAAAACAGGTTGCAGNCAATGTCACAGATNGTCAGCCAATCATATTGAAAGTGATTGCGCTGAACAAATGGCCTTGAGTGCTGCTCGGCATCATCGATCATGAAGGTCTGACATGTAGAAAAGGTCTAGAGCATNGACAAGGAAAGGTCTTGTGATNAGGAGTNGAAGCAGCCAAGCTGAGGNAAAATTGCAATAGATCACAAAATGTCAGTAGAGATCGCAAGACATTACAAATGGACGAAGATGGTGAAGGTTCTNGATCTGAAGCTAAAAGGCAAAAATAGTAGTCTTTAAGGCTAGGGAGCAAGGGTGCTCATCATCATTCATTTTATGGGCATGATTATCCTCTCTGCTCTTTACCTTTTTTTTTTAGCATGCCCTCCCCAGCCCTCTTAAAAGAAGAAACTGATGAAATTTTGAATTTTTCCTATCCATGCACGTCTCCAACTCATCTTATACATATGCATGAGTTTCTTTTATTTTCTTACTCATTNGACTTATTTTTTTTTCATTTCCTCNATTCTTTCCTATCTTAAGACTTTATCTTGAGGTTACATTTGCCTTTCACCTTCACTCACACCTGGCTACTGACTTTGTTNAATAAAAAACCCCCACTCAGTAATTCTCTTTTGATTTTTTTCTTTACTGCATGCAAGTTGGCAAAGTTAATAAAAGNGATATTTGAATTATTACACAAGAATCCAAATTGAGGTCTGATAAGGTTATGATCAATTGACNTATAGACCTTANGTGTATATAGATTATNAATCGCATAATCNNATAAAGATGNATAGCTCAGCTGTGCAGATTTGATCAATTTTACATTCAATTTGAAATTCTTTTTAAAAGTGTGATTGGGCAAAAAGTCTAAGATTAATCTGGCCTCTTTCTTAATGCAAATCATTCTTTTTGATTTGTAATTGATGTGGATCACTCCATGGAGTTCAAGTGGATACTGTTGAACTCACATCCTTATATTTGCAATTCTGACCCACTTTATTGCTTATTAATGNAGAAAGCTAGGGTCTCATTGGTTCTACCCAAGGAGTTTATTGTAGATATATTTGTGTTGCATTTGTAGCATAGCCTCTTTGTACATATAAAAGGAGAGGAGAAATCCTCCAAACAATCTAGTCTATTATTCTAGTTCA
>SGPL01000282.1:0-21784 GCA_004802705.1 Bondarzewia mesenterica | reverse complement strand
TNTANAGTCATGAAGTCTANNCTANANTCAAGTNTATNTCATAAGTCTACACTNANTGNAGTCNANNNCAAGTCTANNNTATATCATGGATCTATGTTAAATTCACCATCTACATTTACATCTTATGCCTTCAATTCAATTCAAGATCACATCTATGTCCTCTCATTTTCTTTCCATCTAGTTGATCTGATCTTGCTGAAGCTACTGTCAAGCTCAGAATCTCCCATGTTCATCTGTGTTCATCTCTAGTGAGTTCCTTCAACTTCTCCAGTCTAGTTCACTCCACCATTCATCCCTTGACTACACTTCTTTGGCTCCCCTTTGGCATCTAAGGCATTCTGTCTCTTCGAGTCTAGTTGAGCAATAAAATAGAACTCCCTCAATAATACTCAAACTATTCTCTGAATAACATAAATTCAGAGCCAGCCTGGATGCTTGAGTTTATTTTGCCTATTGAAGCTAATTGGTATAATTTGAGTGTGCTCACTTGTGCTTTTCATATCTTTTCAATTTCCTTAGAACAAATTTATAGCATGACACTAAGTATGCATTTTTTGCTCTCACTAATCATCAGCATTGCATTGCAGTGATTGATGAGTATCTGATAAATACATACTACTCAAAAATAAACTTACATTTATTATGTGGCATAAATTTACTATAATAGAGAGCATACTGCAGTGGCAGCAAAAAGGTTGAGGAGTTCAGTAAGATAAAGAAATGGTGTCATCTGAAAGGTGAGAAGTCTTGAAGCTTGAAGGATTAAAGTACTAAAGGACGTTAATCAACCTCTGATAACTCAACAAGAATCAATGAGCTAATTGTTCATGTATCTGAGCTTTTATTCCTTACCACTGTTTGAACCTTACTGGCTAACTATTCTTATATTAATCAGTACTGCATCTCTATGATTATTTATTGCTTGCTTTATGAAAAAGTGTATACTGTTATACATCAGAAGCATTTTAAGCCAACAAAAAAGAGACTGGGATGAAGTAGTGCTTAGTGAGAGTTTTTATTGACATATATGTTAGTTACAGCTAAGATAAATAAATATGGCAAATGATAGAGCTGCTCACCTTTTGTTGTGGTAGACTCATAGTCTGAACACTGAACCAAAGATAATGAAAACATTTTTGAGTGATCATGTAGATATCTTATCATTGATAAGAGTGTCGATGCAGATGATGATGGGCAAGACATTAACATGAGAAAAAAGGCAATGTATGATATTAACTTGTATAAGAGTGTGTAGAGCAGCATAAGATAAAGTTTGTGGTGATGAGAGGCTCGAAGATGATAGGCTTTAGACCCAATTTAAAAGCACTATTGGTGCTAGCATGAGGAATAAGAGGGATAAGGGGTGTCAAATTTGAATGAGGAATAATGTGGTCAGGATCCAAAAAATATATGCATCTAAGAGGAAGCAGTGAGATAGAGCAAATTAACAGTCAACAGAATGAAAAAGCAATAATCAAAAAATACACATGTCAATGTTATCCTATTTAGCTTGACTGTTGCTATCTTTATACCATGTTCGTCCTATTTTTTTGCCCTTGACTGCTGTCCTACTACTCAAGGCAAGACTAACATTGCAAGTGATCATACTATCTTATTATTTTTACTACATTATCTCTCTCAGCATTATTGTTATTATCTGTAATGTTATTGAGTTAGAATATAGTGCTGCTAAAATTATGAGCAGTGTAGGTGTTATACTTACCTTTAAACTAGGGCCAACAAACTAAAAATAAAATAAAGAGAGACAGAGCAGAAAAGGGGACATATATAAAGGTAATACTAGATAATGTTATTTATATCACTAGAGCAATACTTACTAGTAGAGCTTGTTTTGAGTGGTGTGACCTGGTAGCTGAAGATAAACTTAAATCAAACTTATTGTTTCACTTACTGGTGAAAACATACTATAAAATAAATGAAGCTAGGTGAGTTGCAGAAGACTTACCATTTTATAATGACTCTAGCCATAAATTGTAATCAATTGTAATCTAACCAGTTTTTCAAATTTTGAGGGGAGGTCAAAAAATAGCTCATGTAAATTATGCATTATATTAAGCAAGCAGAAGCTACTTTCTTTGCTATCCAAAGACAAATCTGTCATTTAAATGTAATTATTGTAGGGTAAAAATGCATCCAAGATGATAAAGTTCTGGAGGACAAGAAAATCTCAAAAATTATATAATAACCTCAATTAATCTCAATTAAGAAAGTTTATAGATTTTTAGAATTATGCAGATCTGTTCAAATATAGATTTTAAACTATTCTAAGATAATCAAGCCTTTAATAAAATTTAGATTTTAGGCATCTACAGTCACAAATGATCTTAAATGTTAGAGCCACACATCTATAGCTTTGTATGAGGGTATAGTAGATTATGCAGAGTGTGGTGAGTAATTAGATGGTCATGGCATGTATATTATTTTCCTACTGCACCACTTATGGCCTAATGCATGTGTACTGCTGCTCTAAAATTCAACATCTAGGGCACTACTATATGAGACACAAGTTTTGATAGGTCACTTTTGAGAGTGCAAGAAAAACTATTGACTGTGATAGTGTTCATCTTCTATAAAATGAAAATTATAACTCTTTTTATATATTTTATGCTTTTGTTTTTATATTATATAAGCATATTAATCATCAGAGCTAGAGCCAAGCTCTGGAGCACCAGTCATCAATATGCTTACTATAACAGATAAGTCAATCTATATTTTGTAATATAAATGTAATAAATTCTGCTTCATTACTGGGCTTCTGCTTAATAATAAATTCAGCAAAGAAGGCTGAATAAGAAGAGCAAAGAGAAAAAGGATGCTAGTAAGTGCATTCTATTTATTTATCATTGATTCCTTTTTTTTTAATAGGTCTTCATAATATAACACATGCCTCAACCTTATTATTTTAATACAATAGGGCATTAAGGCATCATATTCACCCATCATACAATAGCCTTATTATTTCAACATAACAGTGCTGTATGCTCATCCACTACACCTTTAGAATGGTGAGGCATCACGCTCACCCATTGCACCTTTATTTCATCATTCTAACACAATAGGGCAATGTGCTTGAAGTAATGTAGCACTCAGTCATCATTTGCTTATATACAGTTTGATCATTGCAGTCAATAAATATCACTACAATTTGTCCAAAAAGAAAGAGTTAAAGCACTAAATGATTCTGACAAGTTTATGCCTCATGATGTGATGGACATCATCATGATCTCATACAGGGAGGAATTCAAAGCTATTTTATCTCTGGTCTATCTCTCATCTCCCTTCTTCAAGCTTATCAAAATTTATTCTCACATTGTCATTACCTTTAAAAGTTCTTCTTTAATGAAACTAGGATGAATATATTATAAAATAACTACACTGCAAGTTTATGCCCTCAACCTCTAAGACTCATTTTTTTAGCTGTCTTCGATGATTTACTGATAATATAAAGGATAATAAGTAAAAATAGAAGAAGCTAGAGACTCGCATCTGCATTACTTTCTATATGCCTCTATCTACACCCTTGCTCATTATCTCACTCACCATGTCCTCAGTTTTATTATTTTAATATGATGGGGCTGCACATTTACTCATTATGCTCAAGCTTTGTTATTTTAACATAATTGGGCATTATGCTTACCCACTATGCCTTCAGCACTAAATCTTGATGCACAGGAAGGAGAGTATAGCAAGTGGCATTAGTATGCAGTCATTACAATATATCAAAGCATTACACTCACCTATCAACTTTTTTACTCTATTGTTTGAGCCTATTTAGTGCTTTAATACTATCAATGACACTCTGGCTGACTGTGCTTTTTGATCAATATTAATAGTAAAGCTGAGCTCAGCTGATGAGTATACAGCTCATCTCCCATAATTAGGCTACTTCTCACTGTGCATCAAGATGGTTCAGCTTAAAGTAGAATACTGAGAGCTTGCCCACTCACCATTGCTTATCTCTGACAGTTTGGCTGAGGGTCAGTTGGACAAGTATAGAGAGCTTACCTACTCACTGTTGCTTATCTCTGATAGTTCAGCTGAAGGACAGCTGAGTAGGTATGGGGACCTTACACACTTATCATTGCTCATCTTTGATAGTTCAGCCAAGGGTCAGCTGAACAAGTATAAGGACCTTATCTACTTACCATTGCCTATCTCTGATGGTTTAGCTGAGCATTTAAACTATGTTTTACCTACTCACTGTGCACTATCTCTAACAGTTTAGTAGAAAATGAAATATTTTGCTCACTTGCTATTGCTTATCTTTAATAGTACAGCTGGGGTTCTTATAGGAAGGTATTTATCCTGCTCACTCTCTATATATAGTCCCTCTTAGTTAGACTAAGGGGCATTCAATAAAAGATCCTTGCTTTTTCTGTTCTCTATTTCTTATTTCTCATTTCTCTATTTTCNATTTTTTTATTTTTTTATTTCTTGTTTCTTATTTTCTATTTTTTTTTATCTCCTGCTCTCTATTTTTGACACTTTGGGCAAGTTATTAAAAGGTATTAGCACCTTTGGCTCAGTTAAGATGTATTATAATGATATTATCAATAGTTAGATAATTTATTCAAACTAGGTACTCTAATTTTTGGCCTTTTCAAACTCCCCTAATGCTTGGACAGCAAACTGGTCCTATATTCCTTTTTGCCTTACAGTATAGGCATAATGTCTAGGCTTTTTCTTAATATCTATCATGTTCAGATGGAATTTTTACACATCTCTTTTACTCAGGAAGCATTATATTATCCAATCCATCTCATTTGCCAACAAAGTGGTCTACTCTTGTCATCAATCCTTAAAAGCTTTTGCCTAGAGTCAATGAACTCAATAAATTAAGCTGATAGTAAGATTATTGGCTGAGCAGTGAGAACATATAATAAGTGAAGATAGTGTGGGTTAGACAGTAAGAGTATGAGTGAGGTGATGATAGTGCAGCATGTCAGTGTGATTTATGAACAAGATATAAAGAACATGCACATTCCTCTATCTATTCATTATCCTTTGTGTTCCAAAAAATGTCTATATTTCAAATCTATGATAGACTTTCTTTTCAGTGACTAAAATAACTGAGTTCTCTGATTATCATACTGACCTTGAGGTGCTCCTTTTTCATGACCTTATACATAATAAATAAGTTCACATTAGCCTCCAAGTGAAGCATTACTGACTGATATATTATATAAAGTTAGAAATGCTCTTACACATTGCCTTCTAAGATTGAGACCTCATTTTAAGCCTGTGTCTTCTTCTTTTGGCTATTTGTCTGTCTTACAGAACTGTGAAAGAGAAAGGACTTAGCCATGCTGATGTAAATATGATAGAGAGCATCATTTATCTGACCTTTTCATAGCTCTAGCTTTTGCTTGGCTATCTCCTCTAGACCCAACTTCATGCATCTCATCAGATTGAGCATAGAGGAAAGGGCAATGGCTATCTTTTCAGCTAAGATAGTGTCAATAATGTTATCCTCATCTTCTTCTATTAATTCTTCAGAGATGAAGTATTCATCATTTGTTTTAGAGTCAAGAAAGAGGTTAGCCAGGATGTCTTCTCACTCAGCACCCACATTGACTAGGCTCATATATCTTTCAGCATCCCTTTAAAAAGCAGCAATTCTATTTTCAAGCCAATGCTAAGACTCATTAAGGACAGTGAGGATTTTGGCTAAGGCATTTTGGGATAGACAGTCTACTCAGGTTAAAAGTGATAACCTTGATCATTTGCTTATTATTAATGATATCACAGCAATGGTACATGATTACTCACTGTGTCTCCTATATCTTAATCTTAGTGAATAGCTAAGCAGTGCTTCTATAAAGAACTTGCTCACTTACTTAGATTTTACTCTCAGTGAGCTTTAACTATTATATTGCTTAGTTGGGCACTGCAAATATTATGAATATGTAATTTTACACTGAGGAAGAAGGACTTACTCCTCTCTTTCTGAACATCATAGATATTTAAGAGGCTAAGGTGATTTTATCAGTAGGTTGTGGCATTTTGCTCCTGACCAGCCTACTGCTTCACCAGCTGAGAATCTATTGTCAATTCTAGTAGTTAAAAGGCTTTCTGAGAGCCTCGAAGGCTACTCATGCCTTGATGTATCTCTTGCATATGGCTGAAACTGTAGAGACAATATAAGCTTTGATAGATATGTAGAGGTCTTAAATCTACTTATTTTAATCTACTTTTTCCAGTTGAAGTTAGCTATATGGGCATCTAAAGTTGCTTGTAGATGAGAGGTGGCCATGCCCCATGTACTACTAGAGATCTGACTGAGGGGAGCCCACAATGTCTTTGAAATTATGCTGTCGACTTGAGCAGTCCCCTTTATGAATCCAAAGTAAAAGCAGTAGAAGCACTGATCCTGATGGCTGTGAATATGCCATACACTGATGCCTTTGATAATCTCTAAGTTAGTAAGCATAGTGAGATAGAGACTCTCAATGAAGCAACATAAAAGGTGTACACCATACTGGCACATGACATCATACAGAATAAAGACCTGAGGGAGATTGTCAATTATCTTCAGTGCACTACTAAAGGAATAATCCATGTTTATCTGTATGAACAAGGTTAGAGACATCAAAGATTAGTACTAGCATTGGCCAGCATTGGCCTTGGCTTTAGCTTCAACTTTAGCTTCAGCTTTGGCCTAGAAAAATATTCAGCTTATCTCTCACCTTTCTAAAAGTCCACAATAGTATGAAGACAAAAACAGCTGTATCAGGCATAAGCAGTGGCCCTAATCTCAGTAGCCTTTAGATTGTGCTAGTTGGTGTTCATCTGGTTGACCACCTGATGGTTGCTATAAGTTAATCTCTATTGAGAGAATGAGGGATAATAAGTATGCTATGTAGATTTTGACTTATATATTTTAATTTTTTAGCCTCCTCTAGGTGCTCTTTATAATTCACATCAGTGACCATGTAGCTAGTACTATTAGTGAATACCACATCATCTCACAGTTCTTCATCTTTATGTGCTCAGTGGAGAAATTTCTATCCATAATAAAGCTTCTCATATACTTCTACTGATCTTTATTATCTCATCTGTTGTCTAGGATGTTAACTTCAAGCTGAGGACAAGCTGAATAGAATAGGATGAGTTCATCATTATCAACATCAAAGTCAGCCTGATGTCTAAAGCCATGCTATTTGATGAACTTGAGGTGTCACCACTGGTAAGATACCCTGAGTAGCTCTCGATAATAGTTCTGAGTGCAAGTGAAAGGAAGGTGGATATCAATGGGCTGTAAATGTGACCACCAAGTTTAGTGATAGCTCACTAGGATAAAGTTGGAGAAGACACTGCTGGTCACTTACTGGAGCTTGCTATAAAAGTTCAGGGCTGTAGTATTGCATTTTAGGTTATTAACTAGGAAATCATCCTAAACCTGAAAGGTACATGCTGTTCTTGGATCCTTAAAGCTCACTAGATGAAGTCTAAGATTAAATAGCTGAATGTCAATAGGCTGAGAGTTGGAACTTTAGCATTGGTGAGCATAAAGCTGATAGACACTGGAGCAATTGATGATAATCATCACAAGATTTTTAGTTTTATCAAAGCTTGTGGGTGACTTCTGGTCATTATCAAGAATAAAAAAAGTAGTAATCACTTAAGGTCACCCATTTTTCCCCTTTTAAATACACTACTTCTAGCCAATCACCACTGAGGATGACCACAGGATCAGCTAAAGGATGAGAGTTATATTAGGGATAGGGCTCTCCACCATGACTAAGATAAAGAATAATCCTGACTTACTAGAGCCAAGTAGGAGCAAAATACAACTCTATTCACTCTTTTGCTCAGTGGAAGGGGCTATATTGATATGCATCCTGACAAACATCCTATATAAAATATTGAGCAGCTAAAGCAATCTAAAATCTCTAGTTGCCTTCAACCTCCTTGTAGTTAGAACATTTCTAGTTAGATGTTAGACATTTAGCATGCAAGAGGTGATGGAGGTATTAGCCTCATTGAGGAAGCCAATCTCTGATAGAATTGTTTTAACTTTATAGGACAACCAAAGCAATATTAGGCATATTAAGTCATTAGCCTCTAAAAAAAGCTAATCTTTCCTCATTTTTTTTGCATTCCTCGGGATTAGAATAGAATCAATAAGAATGGTAAAATTTAGGAGAAGGTTGAGCAGCCTCATCAGAGTGGCTGAAAATGGTGGCATAATCAGATGGCCTTGAGTGAACTTTAGGCATAAGGACTATCTTCACTTTGACACCATGGCTTGTCTTTCTTTCTTTGAAGGTGATCCTTTAAATGCTTAGCTCGACATATCTTTTTTTTTTTCAGAGCCTATAGTGGTTTGAGATAAGCTGGGATGAGAGGGAAGTTAACATAAGCAACAAGCTTCTCTATTTAACTATGGTATTATAAAGCCTTCTAAAGCCAGTTAAAAGCAAATGTGATAATAAATGGCCATATGTTCTAATTAAGTCAACTCTGTCTACATTATCAGTGCAATAGCCATCACTAGCAGGATAAAAATAGCTAAATCAAATGAAGCCTTTACTGCTATCTTGACCTCATTCAATGCATGTCAGCTTTTCTCCTCATCCTCACACCTCTAATTTTCTTCAATATGATATCGACACTGCTAATGAAGGAAAGTTAGCTTTTATTCAATGTAAGATGTATAATTGACAATTTAACTTATAGATTCACATCTATCTCTATCTCTGTCTCATCTCTGTCTCTATTGCCATTCTTAATCTCTGTCTAAATCCCATTTCTACATCAACATTAATGCCAATATTAATGTCAACACTAATGTTGATGTCGACACCAATGCTAGTGCCTATTCCTTTTGAACTATAACTAAGTAACTCCATCCATCCATTTACTCGCACTTTCAGCTACTCATGCACATTATCCCTCATAAAAGAAGGTATAGCACACTCGCTCATCATCAGCCTTTGGCATGGAATATATTAACATCTAGCTGCAGATGGTGATCATAGTCCCTGAGTTATACTAAAATGACATTCTCACACCAGGGAGCTCAAAAATGCTGTTCTCATATGAGCTGATGATAGTGAGAAAATTATACCATTCAGTATGGCTGTTTTCATCTCTGTGTGGTAGGGTGAGCTTTTAAGAGATTACTAAGACTCTATTGAACATTAAAGGCTATCAGTTAAGTTGATGCACTCCACTTCAGTAAAGTATTGCTCAGGGTGAATGATCCTCAGTATGCTGCTCAGGATGGCTAATGACTCTAAGAAGTTCTTAAGTTATTGATTGCATTCAAGGTCAGTGTATCAGCCATCAAAGCTTGCTGAGGCCTTTGGACTAAACTTTAGGGTCTAGTGAAGTTCATGGCAATGGGGACAGGGACAGATGTTGATATTAATAAAATAGCTTCTATTATGAACATTGAGAATAATGATGTATATACAAAATATGCCTGTTCAAACCATCTAGAAGACATCTCTACAGTGCCCAATATCATACCCATACAATCTTTGCCATCCCTGTACAAGTCTGATTGGCATCACCAGCTGCTCAATGCCTTTAGCTTGCTCATTAGGCTCAATTTTACTGTAACTTGCCATGTTATGGCCTCAGTAGACTAACAGTGCCAACTTGTAGCATAAAATAAAATGCAAACATACTTGTTTCTGCACAGTTAGTATATCAAGAAGGTATTATTGCATGACCTTCTCATATAGGTCTGTTAAAGTAGCTAGTAAGGCTTAGTGGGAAAATTGTCATTGATATAAAGGTGGGTAAGCTTGTAGTAGCTACTTTTCAGTGGCATCAGCATTGCTGCCACAGAGACCATTGTGAACTCATTTAGCATACCACTGAGCATCTTATAGCATATGAACTGTAAAAGACAGTTGATGACATGGCAACAGTCAGTGAACAATATTCACTTTGATTTTTTCATGCTTCAATAAGCCTGTCAGTAATCACTGAACACTCATACAACTGACCAACAGTGAGCAGAGAGCACAACAGCAATTTTGCTTAACTATGGAAAAATAAATGGCCAATGAGATTTTACTTGTATTTACTGTACATATATTCAGTGAATGCCTACACTTGATCTAACATCCATCTTATGGGCTTGTCTATGCTATTGAATATGATAGAGTGTGTGAGGTGAGATTAATCTTTTAAGAGCAGAATAAAAAGAGAGAATTAAAAAAAAAGCAATTTAAAAGAAGTTGTAGTTCCTGATCATATTGAGCTATGAATTCAAGGTCCACTGAGATGTGGGAATTTATTGCTCAATTTGACATTTATATTCATGTACTTGTATAGCATAGTAATAGAATAATTTTAGAATTTTAAGAATGTGTGAGGCATTGTACAGGAAGTAAAAGGTGATGTGTGGTCTGTTAGCACATCTATTAGTGCATTCTAGCCCAATCAGGCAAATATGGTGGTTTAATGAATAAAAACTACTTTGACCTAGCTCACTCAAAAACACTATCAGATATGCCCTCATAAACAACACATGGGGTTTTATCATTAGTATAATAGTAGATATCTCTCATATCTCTTATTTTTGACATTAACAGGAGCTGTAAAGAAATGAGCATTAGGGATTTGTGGCCACATTAATGCTTGTTATGCTTGCTTTACTGAGAACACCTAATTTTCCTCACCATATTAACTCAAGCAACTTATGTTATAATTAGGGGCAGTTTGTGAATGACAAGAGCTTATAATTAATGAACACTAGATATTATAGCCTCTTTGGTGCTTGCTGTCATTGAAGCCAGCCTTATTAAGAATACTGACTTTTTTTTACTTCTACATCATACAGATTTTTTGTCAATAAATTATGTGCAATCACAGATATACCTATAAAGTCACTAAGACTCACTATAACTAGATAGATGATGTGAATTGATGAGTAGTAAAAGCTTTTCAACAAGGTTGCATGTTTCAGTAAAGCACAATTCTATATTAAGGACATACCAGTCTGCATGGATAATGCATAACTAGCATAAATGTTGTCGAGATCAGCCAAGTGACACTAGTCAGAGCAATAAAGGGGGGTAGAATTCTGATAAATTACTATCTAATGTTTGGTCAAGGCAGTCAGAGGCTGTTGAGGTGCAAGAGGTGAAGTAGGAGTGGGTGAATTCTCCTTCAAGTTACAATGCTTAATAGTACTATTAGGCTTAATAAAAATTAGTGCTGTGGGTGAGGCCACTCATTATTTTGGTATGAATGATCTTATTTTTACTATACATTTAATGAATGGTGGGTATGTCATGGGCATTATTTAGATGCTGAATTAAATAAGGTGAGCTGTAGAAACAGATAATATGAGATTTTAAAGATGTGTATGAGAAGAATGGATTGGAAAATAGGGATAAGGAATAAGAATGATTGTTTGAGGAGGATTGGAGGATTTTATTGGAATGATGTATCACTTGGAGAGGATGTGACCATCACAGATGAAACAAACACTAATAATAATTAGATGCACATAAACTGCCTTTTCTCTATTCTCTACACAAAAAACTCCACATCATATCACATCATGATCCATCGATGCTGATACAGCCCTTCAAAAATTTCTACATGCATACTACCACAGTGCCTGCAACCTCATAGCCATGACTGTATTTCTTCCCTTTCCTTCTCTTTTCATCACTATTTTTAAAAATACTAGCAATAATAGTTCCAGCAAAAATGGGTGGCTAGTATGCAATAGTGAGCCTATGCATAGTTATAATGATGAGGCCTTTTTGGCCATTGAGTAGACTATGACAAATTATGGAAACAGATTAGCTATGATAGTGGCTAGGGGAGGCAGAGCTAAATCTTAGAGCTTTTTTTTCTGCTCTTAATAAATGAGTAGAGAAATATTAATAAGACAATAAAAGCAACTTATGAACTAATAAAAGAGTGCACTTGGTATGTCCAGTGCAAGCTGAGCTATTTATAATACCTTAGATTCTGAATGTTGTATGGTAATCTAATGCCCAATGACTGTCAAACCTGAACATGATCATGTTATTGATCAACTGAGACTATATTTATGATGAAAGCCAGCTCTGTAAAATGAGGTGAAGGTGATTTAGGTGGAATGAGAGCTGCAGTAGATGCAGATATAATGGTATGCATGAGGAACACTCAATGACTATTATTGTTATCTAACGTTAGTTGGAGGAAGATTGACAGAGAGAAGTTAGAAGGTAATAAGTTAAAGACACACTGATGACATGGCAAATGGAGGCCTACATGTGGGTATGATATAGTAATACCATATTCATTGCTATTTTGTAACAAATTAAATGGCAATAATCTGGTAACAAATTCACTCGTACATTAAAAATATTCTAATAAACAAAGAAAGGCAATGTAGCCATATAAAATTGTTGAAAATTTGTTGAGATCTAATATTTATATTGATCAATCACATCATACTAAATCAAAGCTATTTTAGCCTAAAAAGGCTTAAATAAAAAGATGGCTGCATTACCCTCAATTGTATATTTAAGCAATTTTACTATGTGAAAGGATTTATTATCAGATTGCTACTATTTACTTTGTTATAAAATAGAAATGAATAGTTTATCACTATATCACATTTATATAGTGGATACCATTTGCTATGTGAATGAAGGCAAGAAAGCAGTTAATAATATATTTAGTAGTATAATTAAACTGTCACTCTAGTGTGGTCATGTACTCAAATTTCTTTTAAAATAAATGAGAGGTATATCGAGTATGTTGCATAATAGTCTACAAGTCATACTACATAGGCAACTTGTTTATATAGATTTATCTCAGCCAAATATGTGACTGGTTGTAATGTAACTAATATATCCACTGAGGCATCTTAGAGGCAAAGAGACTATTTTTTATTTAGATAGAAAATTTAGTCTTCAGTTTATTTTTTGTGAAAAAAAATTGATTCTACACACTGATACACTCGTGATGCCCCTAGGGGAGAAACAACACCCCAAAAGACACTACAGATAATGTGTAAGAGGGTGAGTCGAGTAGACATCTGCTGTAAAGACACAGGTGTGTGAGTAGATGAGTATGAAAGATGAATGAGAGTGTGCGATCAAGTGTGATATCAGAGTGATGTGCTGACAAAGGTGCAAAGTCAGTGCAATATTTGGGGTCAAAGGTCCGAGATGTTATAGAATGGGAGGATGCATAGGATTTAGAGACGAAACATAGTGATAGAGGTAGATGAGCAATGTCGAAGGTCGCAGTAAGTTACAGTAAGTCACAGCAAGAGCAAAGTCAAAGTCAAAGGTCACAGTTCACAGGTCGCAGTCACAGTTCACACAGGTGAAATGAGGTCTGAAGTCTGGAAACTGATCTGATATTTTACAGAGATGTATCATAGTTTATATACTGAGCGAGGAGTAGAGAAGGGAGACTGAAAGATATAGCAAACATCGTACGATGAAGGTAGAAAATGAGTGAACAAGGATGAAGTCAGAGCAGGAAGAATAGAATGAAAAACAGGAACAGGAAGATTCAGTGACTGGTAATCCAACATCAGTTCAAAGGGAAGGAAAAGCATGTGAGATCAAAAGGTAAAAGGTAATTTGGTGAACCCTATAGATATCCTGTGAAGTCTCTTAGAAATAACATGCGATAAAATGATGGAATGGAGGAGCGTGTATGCTGAGCGATATCAGATCAGAATGGGATGCTTATGAGGTCACAGATAGTCAGCCGAGGATACTGAAAACTATCGAGCTGAATGGATGAGCTTGAGTGCTGCTCAGCATCGTCGATCACGGAAGTCCGACATGTAGAGAAGGTCCAGAGCATCGACGAAGAATGGTCTCGTGATCAGAGATCAAAGCAAGCAAGCTGAGAAAAGATCACAAAAGATCGCAAAAGATCACAATAGGTCAGAAGATATCGCAAGACATCACAAAAGGACGGGAATGAGGGAGTCTTGGGATCTGAAACAAAGGGACAAAAATAGTAGTCTCTAAGGTTTGGGAGGAGGATACATCTTAGTTTCAGTAATATTGAGCGGTGGTGCCTATAGAGAGGAGGTGATGGTAATGTATGTAGAAGATACAGAAGAGGTGAGCAAGTTGAATTTAGTTGATTATATGCAGTGCTGATAGTTACATGATTATTTTTTCACACTGTGCAGTGATCTGATTTGTTCAAGTTGTGACTAAGTCAGAGGTTTATCACATTGCCTACATTGCCCTCTCACTGCTGAGCCCATCTCATCATCTCTTACCTCTTGTACTCTCTGTATGATACAAAGAGCTCCTCATCCACCAGGTTTTGCTCGCCTTATCAGAAAAGTGATCCCTCACGCACTGTTACACTTAAACTGCCCACTCTGCATGGAAGTCGATGCACAATAAGGTTATTTGCAACTACACCAACATTACATGCTGGGATCAGGATATAAAGATTGCTAATAAGTGCTTATCACTATATAGTATGCGTTAACATCTGCTCTCTGCATTTATCAGGAACTTTAAGCTTTTCTATAGCCTCTCTTCACCCTAAAGTAGGTTCATCTTCTTCACATTCAAACTGAAGCTCATGAACTGTATGTAACTCATCTACAGCATTGATGAAACATTGCTCATCTAACTTGGAGCAGGCTATGCTCTTTATTTCTTAGTCATGCAATAGAATACGGGCACAAAGGCATGGGTCAGAATGCATAAGGTGCATATCTACTCCTGATGCCTTTTTTTACTCTCACTGTTGCTTTCACTTGTTTTATGAAGATATGTGCATGAGTATAAGCTTGCTTGCTTTTAGATGCAAACTACATTTGTATCATTCTTGTCTCACACTGAGAGGAAGGCAAAATTGTCCCACTTGACAAACCTGTCTCATCTGACCCTTTGATGTATACATTCACTTATTAACAGGATATATGCTCCATTCACTAGACATATTCTGCTGAGCCCATTTTTGATCATCTACCCTACTTGACATCTTGATGCTTATTGCTTTTGACCTTTAAGGAATTAAAGGGTCTTGCTGCATGTGATTTGCTCATATTAGCTTCAATATATAGCAAAGATGAGTTCATAATCTCAATTCCCTCATTTGGCATGCCGTTCGCTGAGTTTGTGACTGCATTCTTTATGTTTCAGGTTTTCTGTGTTGTCCTGTGGTATATAAATGAATATTAATAAGGGTGCCAAAATGGGTGGAGATATGGAGTAGTCATTTTCAGATACACAGTGTAGGTAGCTATAGGTGTCATTTATGAAACACTGAGTTGTTTGAATGTATCAAATGAAATTTTTTTTTATTTAAAACTACTGGCTGAGGGATTATCAGCACTGGAATAGTGGTGGTCACAGTTGTCAGACATTTGGACAGTTGAGAGAGAAAAAATGACCACATATAGATTGTAACAGCTAACAGTACATATAGTGCCATCAAAAAAAGTTGTAGTTTTACTGATGCCTCATCGCCTCTAATGCTTCTATGATCCCCTCTACCTCCTTACTTTACACTTTCCATTTCATCCACTTTAGTGTTATTTTTTCATTTTACTCTTTTACTTGCTCCTTGTCCTCCCTTTGTTGTTCTGCTTCTATTCTTCATGATGAAGTTTACGGTCTTATCGCTTCTTGCCTCCTCTTCTAATCTTCCCCATTTCTTTTCAACTTGTCTCTCTCAATATTCACAAACCATCTCAATTCTACCTCTATTCTTTCTCATGCCCTCATTACCTCTCATCTTCCTTATTTGTAGTTCTCTCTTCCTGCTCACTTTCTTTATCATTAGCTTTATTACTTATTTCTACACCCTATTTCTTCTCAACCTCTTCTCACCTCATCATCTCCTCCTCATACTCTATATTACATATGCACTTACACCTCCTCTTTAATGCCTCCATCACTTATTAATACAACTGCTAATCTTTACACCACATCTTCTCACAAATCTCTTCTTTTGCTTCTGTCTGCACTAATTTTCACTTTCTTTATGGGTTCTTTCACCTTATTTATTTATTCTGATAGCTATATCAAATTTAACCTCTTCACTTACATACAACATTTTCTTTCTCTTGCTGATGCAAATG
Source organism: Bondarzewia mesenterica (assembly GCA_004802705.1). Lineage (NCBI taxonomy): Eukaryota > Fungi > Basidiomycota > Agaricomycetes > Russulales > Bondarzewiaceae > Bondarzewia > Bondarzewia mesenterica. Next base: position 5,727 of record SGPL01000282.1, on the reverse strand, counting down.
TTCCTCCTTTCGATCTAGCCAAACCCTTGTCATCATGTATTATGACCCCTACCTACCTCTTGATCATCTTTACATCTAAGCATCATCTGCATTCTCTACCACCATTCAACTCTACACTCACTCATTGCAACTACCCATGGCCACCATTCTACATATGCATTTTGGAAATATAACATGATAGTGCCAATTTAGTTGCAATGTGTTAGAACATATAGCATGCCAAGACACTTCGTAATTCTCAATTAGACAGGCATTGTCATTTATACCCATCCTGATTCAACTACATGCATATATTCTGTCATTAGTTCTGATCTCCTCCTGCTACTGCATACGCATTACTATATATATTATGTACACATTCGATTACTGCTTTTCCCTCAGTTATTTCTCCACATCTCAGGATGACTGAGGTATGTTATCACACCTTCATTTGTTCGCTACCTAATTCACTCACGTATAATCTTACCGGCAGTCTTACACTCTGCCTAAGTAAATATCAGTCATTTCCCCACATCTTAGGATGACTGAGTCTTACACTCTGCCTAGTTTTTAACAGGTTATGGGCTTTTGAGCCACGTGTCTGCACTATACCCACACTTCACCACGTGACTCATTTGAACTCATAGGCATCTCTCTTCATCTTTCATCACCATAGTCAACCTGTCTTCCTTCGACTCTCTTCTCGACCAACCCAGCCATCACTTTGTCGATACCCCTTATACATCACTACCACCAATAGCTAATGAACACTCTGATGATACATCCGATACATCTGACATTCCTACCTTCTCTGGCAGACTCACTTCTATCTCTGCACCCCTCCCAATCTCTTCAGTCACTTCTTCATAGTGGGCCCACCTTATAAGCAAACCTCTCCCACCTGACCCACTATTAGATGCTCCTCATTCTATCCCTATCTACTCACTCTCTGAAGCCGAATGAGCCATCTATGATTACTGAGTCTCTCTTACCAGCAAAAGCTTCCCTACTATCACCAACCTGACTAGTTCTGAGAATTATCAGGACTGGGCCCAAGAATGTGTCTCTGGCCTCACCTCAGTTCATCTCATTAGGTACCTCAACTGTACTTACATGGTGCCTCCCCACTCTGATGCCAAGGAGTATTACTGCTGGGCTGACTGGAATGAGCAAATAATTAAAATCCTTCTTCAAAACATCAGCCCTGCCATCTATCACAAACTTGACCTCACTATCTCCAAATCTTCTGCCCATGACTTCTGGAATAGGGTACGCACCCTCTACATGCATCGTGGCATCATTATATAATTTAATGCCATTCATTCTGCTATCTCTCATTACTTCACAGACAATGACTTTGACTCTATGATCGAAAAGATCTGAACTGACTGCTGGCAGGTATTCTAACTGGGCTCTTTTACCTTCAAGGAGTTTTTCTCTGCCTGCCTCCTCAATGCTCTTTTACTCCAGTACACGAATATCTTTGATGCCATTCAAGGTTCTGGCCACTATGACTCCACCTCTATCATACAACGTCTCTGGGGCTACTCCTTGCAATGCCGCCAATCTACCCTTTCTGGCCCCAACATTGCCACCGTCACCATTTCAGCCTCACGCAGTCGACCCAAGGGCCATGGCCAAGGTAAAGGATAACCATCCTCTGGCGACCAGTCATCCAGTTTGACACATGCCCCTTGTGACCACTGTAGTAGCCATGGCTACATGTCACTCATCTGCTAGGCTAAGAATAGTATCACTCTAGAGGAACTCGCCCGCTATCATGCCCGCGCTGCAGGACACTCCTCGACCCCCCTAGCCATTGCTAATGCCACTATCGAGAAAGTTATCATTAATTCTGTTAATGTCACTATGTTGGCCTCTCTGGACTCCAACTTCACTATGGCCTATGGCTCTGAGATCTCATTCTGTGCTTCTAGTGCCCTCTTTGCTCCCACTGATCTCGATTCCCCTTCTTGCACTATCAATTGGTCTCATCTCAAAACTACCACTACTGCTGTTATATTTCTGTCCGATTCCATCACCTTTCACCTTGATAGTGCCTCGACGTACCACATCTCCACCAGCCCCTTAGATTTCTACTCTTTCACCTCAATTACCCCTCGTCTCATTCATAGTATTAATGGCAGCTACATATATGCTACTGGTCTCAGCTCTGTCCATCTCCATCTCTTTTCAGAATGCCTTTCCCTTATTCTGCATCATGTCTTTTACATCTCCTCTGCATCCTTGCAGCTAATCTCTATCGGAGCTCTTTGCGATGATGGCTTCTCTGTTACTTTTAGTCAAGACTCCTGTTCTATTCATTCTATGGCTACTCCCTCTTTTTGCCTTGGCCATGATACTCGGCTTCCCTCATGTCTCTACATAGTCATTGGCTCCACCTCTACACCACCTAAGGAGGCCCACTTAGCCCAGACTTGCCCCACCCTTAACACCTGGCACTGCTGTCTCAGTCACCCAAATCATGATGCCTGTCTTCTTCTACTTCGCAACCACTTGGCCTCAGGTATCATTGTGGATCTCACTACCTCCCCCTCTCCTTGCACTCATTACATCATCGGCAAACAGACCTCCCTTCCTATCCTACACATGCATAGTGGTCCTCATGTGACCCACCCTCTTGACATCATCTATGCCGACATCATGAGTCCCGTCTTGCTGGTGATGCTGGAGGGTTGTTCTTATACCTTAGACATCCGCAATGATTTCTCTTCTTCTGGCTTTGCTTATACCTTAAAGATTAAATCTGATGCCTTTTTAATTTTTTTATCAATGGTGTGCCTCTGCCACTTATGCTACCGGCTGTTCTGTCTCCTTAATCTGCATCGACAATGGTGCTGAGTTTACTTGTTCTGCTTTTGAATCATATCTCACCACTGAAGGTATTCACCACCAGACCAGTGTGCCATACACCTCTGCACATATCGGTGCTGTCGAGCATTTCCACTGCACCCTCTTCAACTATGCCCATGCCATGCATGATGCTGCCAATCTCCTGCCTTTCCTTTGGGGTGAGTGTTATCAAACTGCCATCTACTTACACAACTTCATCCCTCATATGCTATATAACAAAATGCCCTATGAAGCTTTTTACAGTATCCCCCTGATCTTTCCCACCTTCATGAATTTAGCTGTCATGCATTTGTTCTCATTAAAACTCACAACTCCAAAATCAATCCTCAGTCTATTGAATGTACTTTAGTTGGTTACTCTTCCAATTCCAAATCTTTTCATCTTCTCCACTGTCCTACCAATCATATTCTCATTTCTCGCAATGTCCATTTTCTTGAATCGCATAATTTCATTCTTCGCTCTCTTTTATCTAGCTACATTGTTACTGTCCCCCTCTCTATTCCTTGACCTACCTCCTACTCCTATCCCCCTCCTGCTAATACTATACTTATTGACCTCACTATCACCCCCTTACCCATTCCTCAGTTCTACTATTTCCTCCTTTCTCTCATCACTCCCTTCCCCCTACAATACCGCTACACCTGCCCCCTCCCCTCTCCCAACTCATCAACTCCCACCCCACACTCAGCAACCTTCTGAATGATACGCTCTCTCTTGCAGCCTCCCATACATGTTCTACCTTGACCTTACTATTGCTGACTCTCATGCTGTCACCTCTCATCTTGCTACCTCTTGTTCTTCCCTTCACCAACCATCTGAACCTCACGATACTTTCCTCCTCACCTTTGACCTCACCCTCATGGCCATCCATGAACTCCAAACAGCTCTTGTACCTCCACCTGCCACATGGGCTGATGCCCAATGCTCCAAGGATGCTGACACTTGAAAATCTACCTACCTCAATGAACTCACTTCCATCCACTGACACGAGGTCTACAAACTGGTGCCCCATTCTACCATTCCCTCTGGACACAAAGTTATCAAATGCTGACTTATTTTTTTAATATAAACTCAGTGAGCACAATGAACTCCTCAAATTCAAAGTTCGTCTCATCGCCAAGGGCTTCACCCAAATCTCTGGCCTTGACTATCATGAAACTTACTCACTCGTTGCCTGCCTTGAATTCCAGTGCCTGGCCCTATACATCACGGCCCATCTCAACTGAAAAATTGAACAGCTTAATGTCAAAGCAGCATTTTTACATGGCAAACTCGAAGAAGAGGTCTGGATGGAACAACCACTCAATTTCGTCGAACCTGGTAAGGAGGACTGGGTCTGGCAGCTACTCAAAGGGCTTTACGACCTCAAGCAGAGAAGCCGTATCTAGAACTGTCAACTACACAACTGTCTCTTGTCTCTTGGCTTTTGACGTCTCTACTCTGAGTGGAGCATATATTTCCATTCCTCTGCCACTGACAAATCCATCATTGTGATCCATGTCAACAATATGAATGTCACTGCCTCCTCCTCTGCTGAAATGTCCCAGGTCAAAGGTTCCCTTCACTCTACTTTTGATATTATTGAACTCGGTCCCGTTAATTAGCTTGTTGGCCTCAGTATCAAATGCAACTATTCCCTCTGGACTATTTTTATTTCACAAATGGCACTGATCGACTCCATCATCCAATAATTTGGCATGACTGATATCAACGCTATATCCACCCCCCTCAACTACAATATTTGCCTAACCCACGACGACAGCCCATTGCCCACTGACATCGATCACATATAGTCTATGCATGATGTCCCTTACCGTCAACTCATCGGCTGTCTTATGTACATCACTCTTAGTAGCCACCTCGATATCGCCTTTACTATAGCCTCCCTCAGCCAGTTCAATACCAATCCTGGCCACACTCATTAGACAGCAGCCAAACACATTGTACACTACCTCAAAGGCACTCATGATTGGGGCCTTACCATTAGTGAAACAAACCCCCTCACCCTCTCTGATTTCACTGATTCTAGCTTCAGTGGCTTCTCTGGCCCTCTCAGCTCTTGTTGTTCAATCTTTGGCTTCGCATTCACTCTTGGCAGTAGACTCATCACTTGGAGCTCTCGTAAACAGTGCAGCACTATATTATCGATCTGCGAGGCTGAATTTATCGCTGCTGCCAGTGCTGCCAAAGAAGCCCTCTAGCTGTGATCTGTCTTTACAGAACTTGAGTTCACTCAAATGTCTGCCACCCCTATTACATGCGACAACAAAAGCTCCATCACGCTTACTCATGACCAATCCATTCATGACCATAGTAAACACATTGACATACAGCACCACTTTGTACATGACAAAGTGAAAAATGGCCACCTTTCTTTTTATTATATTAACACTAAATTATAGGTCGCCGACATCCTCATAAAAGCCCCTGTTCATCTAGATCACACTAGGCTCCATGAACTCATGGGCTTCCATCCACCATCTTCATCTTAAGGAGGAGTATCACATGCAAATTTGGACTTAAGGAGGAGCTTTGACTGTTTCTTTTCTATTCATGACCTTTCTCACAGTTTCTCATATACCTACAGTAGTCATCCTCTGTGGTATCGACATGTGAAGGAGTGTTGGAACATATAGCATGCCAAGACACTTCATAATTCCCAATTAGACAAGCATTGTCATTTATACCCATCCTGATTCAACTACATGCATATATTCTGTCATTAGTTCTGATCTCCTCCTGCTACTGCATACGCATTACTATATATATTATGTACACATTCGATTACTGCTTTTCCCTCAGTTATTTCTCCACATCTCAGGATGACTGAGGTATGTTATCACACCTTCATTTGTTCGCTACCTAATTCACTCA
>SGPL01000281.1:0-43232 GCA_004802705.1 Bondarzewia mesenterica | reverse complement strand
CGTCGTTGCCGGTGAGGTGGGCGCTGGCGCGGAGGCTTACCTTGCTTTCCTGGAGGCGGACGAGAAGGAGGAGGCTCACCACTGATCGGCAGGTGTGCGTGGACTGAACGTGGAGACGGTATGCTTTAGCTGCGATGGTGTGTTCAGACAAATTAGAATGGTTGTCGCTGCGTAGAGCGCACACGAAATGCACCAAGTCTTGCGTCTCGCCATATCTGCCAAATTGTCCATGTTCCGCGCCCTCATGCGCAGGCTGGGACAAGCCATGCGCGGGAATAAGTGGATCATGGTCATCTGAAAAACCTCGTGAACCTCTTCTCCAAACGTCTGACATACATATTTCTTTCAGCTTGTGATCAAAAAATGGATCTACGGGAGAGTCCAAAGTCTGCGAGCAGCGATTTCCAATCAACAGTGAATTACTCGTCAATGCCACTTGTGATTGAGTTCATACGGCAGTGCAGTCTGTTTTACATATCCTCACATGCACTGTGACGCGATCACTGCGGATATCATCTAGGTGGAACCTGGGTGTAACGGAAAAGTGATGTGCGGGTAGGATACAAAAATTAGCAACATTAACAGCAATCCGTGTAAAAGTAAGACCATGTAAAGGGGAACGGGAAATAAGTATGCGACGATGGAACCATGCGATGTGCAGAGTGACAGATGAAGCAGTGGAATGGACGGAGTGGAGATGGACAATAAGATGGGACTGTGGAAGATGCCAGACGTGCGGGAGGTGCTTCTATGCCCCGCGTGACTGGGAGACCAGACGAACCAAGCTCATGAGAAGAAGTAGAGCGACGACTTGATTTTGCTCACGTCGAACTCGCCCTTCTTCGGAAGGGAAGGGAGGAGATCGATAAGATTGACAAACTTGCCCTCTGTTGATTCCGTACCGTCTTCAGCTAACGGCGGACGCTTACCCCTGCCTTTACCGGGCCTAAGCAAGGCTATAAGCTCTTCTCGCGAAACGGTGGTTGCGGTCGGTCTGTCAGGGTTCTCAATGGCGTCGAGATCCTCGGCGTCCTCTGGCGCAGCTGACATGCCATCGTCTTCACCAAAGGCATCCTCATCTGCAGTGGCAATGTCCGTTGGATCGAACTCGAGCTTGCGCCACGCTTGCATCTGTTTCAACGCGATGATGGGGACCTTAAAGTCTTTGTAGCGAATGCGGAACTGGAGAAAATTGTGAGTAGTAGCTATCAAAATAAAGGCTCGGAAACGAGAGCATACCTCAGTGTCAAGTCTACTCAGAACGTCAGACGAATGCAATGCAATGAACGTGTCCCGGATGACAGATGACATCTGATCAATGGTCGACGGATGAGTCCAATAAGAGTCATGAACTGAGGCGAAAGCCAGTCCTTGCGTCTACAACACAGACAATTTCAGATTGAGTAACGACGTCATGAAGGGCATTGCAACATACCCGGCACTCAAGAGCCGTCAAAAGCATGTGGGTCGCATCCAAGCTATGTATAAAGTTGGGTGGGAAAGCAGAAGCCTGCTTCTGCGCATCGACTAGGCACGCAACATCAGTCAGCATCCCAGAAAGCAACCTCGCGTGACGGAAAGTATACTCACCCTCTGCAGGCGAATTTGGGTCGGAGATGTAGACCGATTGCAAGCTGGTCATGATCTGCCTGCGCTTGGATTTCCTGTAAGGCTGAACAATGGGCAATCCGAGCGGCGTCGTCCACACGACGGCGGTCATCTGCTCCTTCTTCAAGCGCGTCGTCGCAGCTTTTTTGCTGCGTCGCGTCTTGTGCATCGACATCGCCTCAGACAGACGATCTGCAGGGACGGACTTCGCAATTAACCGTGCGGACATAGTCAACCAGTTCATAATATCCTGGGCACCCTGGAAGAGATCGCCGATACATTGGAGGACCTTTCCATATGACGCGATACCGTCAACTTAACACACAATCGAAAAGACATAGGTCAAACTGACCTTCTTGGCGAGGTAAGCCGCAGCATAAAAGATTTCCTCTTCGGGAATATCGCTTCTGTCCTTCAACTGCTTCTCTATTTGCTCGCGAGCGCCGATGAACGTCACACCATAGACAGTAGTCATGACCTGTAGCGCTTGAATCAGCCAGATAATGACACATATGACTGGAAAGATCCATACTGTTTGCTTCACAACCTTCCTGGATACTTTGCCAGAAAGAAGCGCCGCGGTCTTATTACCCTTTTGGATGTCCTCGAGGATGAGTTTCTCGACCATGTTTGCAACGTAGGTGTAGACGTCGGAAGGACGATCCGCAACATCGAGATTGACTTGTTTAGCACCGCGAGCATCACCACCCAGAGCGGCGTAATGCTGCAAACCGTTACAGGTTCCATCCTGATGCACGGGAAGCGAACATTCATATTCCAACGGGTTGGGGGATTCGATCGCGGCCTTTAGCTCCATGGATGTGGAGAGACACTGCCAAGGATCGTCAGCTTGAAGCCACCACCTGCGGCCCTGTGAGAAAGAAATCTAAGCTGTCAGCTTTGATGAATGCAACATAATTACTCACGTCGAGAGGGTGATCCACGCTATCGTAAATATCATCCAAGTGCTTATGAACGAACTCAACACGTTCGTCGAAGGTTGCCTTATCGAAACCGTACAAATTTGCTAAGTGAATTTTAAGCCAGCGTAGACCCCTCTCTCCCAGAGGTCTCGACTCGCCGAACAAGAGGAGACCACGACTCAGATCATCACCAATGTGATTCAAATGTGGGGGAATGGGATAGGCGCGGCCACGGAAGTCCAGATTGTGCGGCAAATAGAAGACATCGGCAAGGAACTGAAACATCACCGGTTAGTTTGTGCAACGACAGAGTTCTACACATCGTCTTACCGCTCGCGCAATCTCAATCTTATAGTTGACATTGCACCTCTCCGAATGATTGTTCGCCTTTGCCTGAAGCCAAGCACGCTGCCTTTGAAGATAAACGCTGCGGACTTTGGGATCTGTATCGACGTCTTCGGGCTTCTCAGGCTCAGGAGTATCGAAAACAGTAGGCGGGATTTTGGCCAGACGGTCACCAGAATTCCACACCTCAAGAACGACTTCGAATACCCGGCGGTTGATCTTCCATGGGGTTGAACCGAGGACATCGAGCCCCGCATAGACCAACTCGACATTGCCCGCAGCGGAGGCATGCTTGAGATAAGTCTGCTGTTCTTGCGAATCTTTGAACCGCATTGCCTGGGCTGCAAGACATAAGAGAGGTGATAAACCACACTTAGAGCATTAACAAAACAATACCCGAACGAATGCTCACCCTTGTTGTATAGGTAGCCACCCTCGTTATGACTCAACCAAGGCTTTGGCTTCACCAACATGGGCAGATGACGAGGATGCAAAGTTTCCCGCAAACCGTCCTTCGCCAGCCTTTCAGCGACGACCTGATTAAGTTTGATAACACCGAGCTTATGCCCTCGCAAGTACTCGTAAGAATGGAAAAATGCTGGGTGTTCCTCCGTTACCATCTTGCCCGTCATCTTGTTAAATGCCGAGCGAGAGACCGTTGCTGCTTCCATCAAACGGTCGACCAGGAAGCTGCCAACCTTGACTTTGACCATCTGTGTCCAATCGCTCGTCCATTCTTCACCGTCCTCCATGTACTTCCGCGCCGTGACTCGCCTCGCGTGAAGGTCCGTGTACGTGAATCGGGAAAAGTACCCTTGCTCTCCCGATCGAGACACATTGGCAGGAATCTGTATGTTATTTTTCTTGCACATCTCCGCCTTGTATTCCAACTCGATGGCCTTTCCGACTGCGAGCAGTGCACGCGCGGTTTTCATTCCGTCTGAAACACCACCCGTGCCTTGCAGACGCATGATCTCCAGGATCGTGATCAGCGACAGCTTCTCGGGTTTGACTAAGGATAGGAACGGCCCCAGGCGCTCCCTCTGCTCACGAATTGCTACATTGTGAGAGAACACAGATAAAATATTGTCAGCGGCAATACCTCCGATTACAAGAGGGAAACTGCGTACAAGCGCCCCACATGTCCTCTTCCCTCACAAGCTGCATGACATCCGCGCGCAACCGTTCCTGCAGTTTTTGGTGCCATTCCCACATCCACTTTTGTAAATCTGCCTGCTTCAATCCATTGTCGTCGAGCCCAAGTCCTTCAAGAAGTTCAGCCTGCCGCCTCAGCCGCTCTACTGCAACATCGTATACAGAGTCTTCCAGAAGCTTTTGCCGCGCTGCAACATCCTCCGGTAGCACCCGACGAGCGAGGGCTACCTGTGCCAGATGCCGCCGAAGAACCTCCAGGTTGAAGGGCATCGTTTCTGTTGGTTGAGTCCCTTCTGATTCTTCGCCTTTGTTCTGCTTCATCAAGTCAGATTTGAAGAAGAAAACACTGATGGTAAAATGCTCACTTTCACTGGGACCATCACCGGCTTCACTTCGGGCACATCTGCGAGAGGATCAACTTTTGTGCTGCCAAGCGCCTCCGCCTGGCCAAGTTCGAGAACAATTTTAGACAAATTCAACTCTACTGCAGCCTGGGAAAGAGTGAGGATTATTTGCTCCGCTTCTTCTGACGAGCTGATTGACCGGTCAGCGACAACCGTTGACACTGCTATTTGATGGTCAACGATATGGCTGAGAAGACTCGCGGGCGTGTGCGGCGTAATACCATCGATAACGTTGGGCGAATTCTCCGAAGAGAACCTGAAAGTCCATCAGCAGTTGCACCATCATCATCCTGCGATGAGATGCTCACCTCAACCAGGTGCTCAACGCGAGTGCAAACGTGCCCGCCGTTGGGTTCACCTTTTCACTGCCTTTTAACATCACGTCTATCAGAACCCAAACGTCCTCAACCCATAACGCTCGCTTCGTAGGTTCCTTATCAGAGGCCATTATGAGGTATGCCTCGATAAATGAATTGTACAGCCGAGCCGAGAGGACAGGGTCGCCTGTTCTTTTCACGCGCAGGTTATCGAAGATCTGGCGCGCACGGCGAACGTCGTAAAGGTTATGCAAGCAGGCGTCCATGATGGCAAGGAGGTCCTGAGTGGGTGAGTCCGTGAAGTACATGTCATTCGCTGCAGATTGTTGGTCCATAGGTAACGGCGTTGGAATGATGGTATACGGCGTCGCCTTGCGAAGAAAGCTGACCATATCGCTCTTCTCCAGTTCTGCGCCCGCTGGAGCCGCACTTTGAGGTGTCCCAAGGAAGGCAGGAAATTCCTCGGGGGCAGGCGGGGGAGTCGTCACGGAGGGGAAGCTCGCACGTTTGGTAGGGGTGGAGTAGAGACGCGCAGGACGGGGAAGGCGCTGACGAGAGTACGACAGCAAAGTCGTCTCCAATTTTCTGTGTGCCGAGCGTCCTATCATATTGACAAGCTCGTGGTGAACAGTGACGAGGAGCAGCAAATGAGGAAGAGAATTTTTGGTCCTCCGCCGAATCACAATATTTGCTCGGAACAAATAGATTTGACAATCTTGAATGACTCAGCAGTAAAAAGCAATTTTGACTTCGACAAAAAAATCGACTATGAAATAGCAAGTCAAGATATGGGATTATGTGCAAATTATGTGTTTAAGTATGTGTTGGGCCGTCCGAAAACATGATGGGTATCACTGGTCAATGCCATTGGGGCCATATGGCTAGAGTCCTAAGGTAATGAAAGACATAATATGTCAAATTAGTTTCTGAAGCGAGACAGGAAACCCCGTTTGCCCGGGAAGTTTGGCGTGGGGTAGAATGTAGCGCCTGCTATGCGGTCTCTCCGGCGCCTGAAGCAGAGCGTGCAGCTCCCAAAGAGGAGCAAGATAAATGTTGCAAGCGTAATCCAAAAGCCTGTTCACGCAGGAAACACAGTGAGACCACACTCGTCTACAAAATGACAGAGCAAAAGGTGAAAACGGACCTGGTCCGGCAATGGTGTGCTCTGATATCCCAACTAAATCACCGAACTTGTGTTTCGTGAATACAAAAAGCGCGAGATCAATGGCAAACGCAATAAGCGTAAGAAGGGCAGCGATGCCGGCCGCGATGGAGGACATGAGGATGAGCGTTATGTGGGAGGAAAAGGACAGGAGAAGGGTAAGGAAAGTCACGATAGTCGCTATGTTCCTGTGTCAGTGCGGCTTTCTATAAATTCCATATGTAAATCTCACCAACAGGATGGACAGCGAGGCCACGGGCCCAAGATGAACCGATGGCGATTGAGTTGCTGCCGTCATGAGACTGGACAGTCACGGAATATCCGTGGCCTGTGGTCCACATACAGTCAGAACCTGCGTCTGAAGAAGTATCGCGGAAGAACTCACCCTGATTGATACAAGTTCTGTGGCCGCTAGAGGCGTCGTATGTGCAATACGCCCTGAAAATTGCAAACAATTATTGTACTGCCCCGTCAAGGTATATTTTCAGTTGTACTAACCAGATACCAAACTAGAGAACCACGACATCACTTTCAATATGCTCCAAAGGAAAGACCTCTCACAAACAGAAGAATTCTTGCCCTTAACTGATCCATCTCTGAACCACCATTCTGTGCAGGAGTCCCGTCAAAGTGAGCGCGAACGATATCAAGGGCTGGAAACGAGGGCAAAGATATGGATACGAGCAATCCAAGCACAAAGGCGCAGAAGAAGATCGCGATGCCTGGTATACAGAATGCACGCGAGGCCATGTTGATTTCGTGAGGGATGATGAGGGTGAAAACCGCGTTTCGGAATAAGTGGTGTGACGCACCGTGCGTACAACGCGCTCGAAGAGCTGTCAAAGCCTGCATGAATTACGTACTCCACATCATTGTAGAGCAACTCCGCGACGAAGCACGGCAGATTCGAAAGACAATGTTGTGGCCCTTTTTTACAAATGCATGCTGCGCGATCTGGATGGTCGACGTACGCCAACGTTCAACGTTCATCAGTAACCACCATTGACTCAGGATGATACTCAACAAAGCACATCAGCAAGCATCTGACTTTCACGTTTTCTTGCCGCGAGTATTACAATCGCATTTATCGGGTCAAGGTTCAATATGAGCAACAGTCATGGCATCGGAAGTCTTGTGACCGTCGGTAGACAAGTAACACATTACCTAGTCTGCAAACGGATAGTCCGTATAACCTTTCACACCTCCAACAGAATAGATGGTAGCTCGGTCATGCGGTGTTAAAGGAAGATCTCTCCTAAGGCGAAGAGGGAGATCAGGCTGCAGATGGACGGCACAACTTCAGCCAGGCTGGTGGTAACAAACAGCAGAAAGCCAGAGTACTCACGTTGGCCAAAAATTTCTTTGCAAATACTATGAGACCGCCTTTCGTATCCGCAGTCTCAATAGCGCTTGCTCTGTCAAATCCGCCCGCGGCTAGATACATCCGCTTCCCCCATATCTCCCGCAAGAAATCGTTGCTGTCCTTCGAGTCGATTTTCTCGGATCGTTCAACGGAGCGGTCTATGGGAGGTTCTACGACATGTAGGTAACCAAAATCCGGATGTATATCACGGACGCGGGTCACCAATTTCGTGAAGGTAGGGATAGGATCAGGCATGCGCATGTCTAATTTTGCCCAGGCAAATAATATTGAGCTTTGACCGAATGAGAGCCGTCGATTATCGATGTTATATACAAAACTCACCTGCAAAAGTAGACCATGGACTAATTCTCAAACCAACCTTGCCTGCACCAACAGCCTTACTTACAGCTTCCACAACCTCCAGAGGAAACCTTATCCTATTTTCTATGGAACCACCGTACTCATCTGTCCGATTATTCGAATTCGTCTGCAAAAATTGATCCACAAGAACTCCGTTTGCAGCATGAATCTCGACACCGTCGAATCCCGCCTTGTGCACTGCGTTCGAAGCAGCTGTCGCGTGAAGTTCGACGTACTCTTTGATCTCGGGTATAGTGAGTGGACGCGGTGTCGCGGAGTTTGAAAGGGGTATGTCGCCTGGACTGGTATGTTCGAAACTGGGATCATCTAACGCGAGCACAGCAGGATCTGCCATGCGGCCAAGGGCGAAGAGTTGAAGGTAAATGAATGACCCTTTGCCGTGCACTTCCTCCGTAATCTATCAGGAATGATAAAAGAAAATTATCCTGCCTGATCTGCTGTCAGCAGGGTACCCGGACTGGTCAACTTACCTTCTTCCATCGAGCGATGTGTTCGTCCGTCCATATACCTGGGACACTGGGACCGGAGGGATAACCTCCCGCTTTCGCTGCTATTAGAGTTGCCTCCGCAATGATGAGCGTCCCTGGTACAGAGGCACGCTGAGAATAATATTCCAAGCCCAAATCCGTGTGCTCATGCCGATTGTTGGCACGTAGGCGAGTCATAGGCGCCATGACGATGCGGTGCTGCAGAGAAGCATTACCGAATTGAATGGGATGGAAGAGATTACTAGAGGTCAAGGATGAAGGCATTTCCGTGAATCACTAGAAATGAGTAGCGCAGACAATCACTTTCCAACGTGCACGCAAGTTCTACTTACATACCTGAAGCTGTCTACGGATATATAATGCATCTGAGGGCATTACGTTAGTCAGATATCGATATCTGCTGGTATCTTCGTTACTAAGGACTGAGGATAGATGTGAGGGCTTCGCACATCAGTAATCAGCATTTCGAGAAAGGAAGATTATTGCCACGTCGCACGCATGCAAGGAGGCAACGCGGTTGTGTGCGTCTATGAGCAACTTGGTAACACCAATCGGGACGAAGTCGGTCATACGCTCCCACCGACCATTGAACACAACCTGGATCTCTGGTGGAGGAAGACGAGCTGATGAGGTTAACGTTGGGTATTCAAAGCAAAACTGGCAACTCGACAAGAGGTGAGCTTGAACAGCTCTCACGCGTCGCGCGTGACTCGATCGAACGCGACAGTCACGTGGTTTTCTCAACACACGCGTCGGAAAGCAAAGTCGAGTCCTTTAACACAGAACGACTGTCTTCTGTGTAGGTCGCTACGGAGACTAACGAGTCCTCAGAGTCCTCTGCCTCTCCACCATTTCCTCTTTATTTATAAATTCTTGAGCTCGCACGATGACGCATGTTCTTCGTACACCCCAAATTGACCTGTCGGCCATCCTTACGACGCACAATCCTCAAATTGATTTGAGACTCGACGCTTACGAGGCTTCTACGCGCAATTTCTTCAAAGCTGTGGGTCACTACACGAATCGCGCCATCACAGAAATTACAAACAGGCGAAATGGACATATTTTGGAGAGTAAAAAAAGTGGCAGATCGCGTTCAAATCATGGAGGCGGAGACGAACCAGTGCAAGATGAGAGAGATCGACCTGGTCGCGAGTGAGTCCATTCCTGTTCCAAATGCCGGGCTTATTTTGACTAGATGCCACGCAGCGCTTGAAAAGGAGAAGGAAGAATTAAAGGCTGCTGAATCCTCCGTGTCGGCCCTCAGGCGACAGCTATCTGCCATTAGAGAGGCTTGCGCTTCTCTTGACGTAGAACTTGAACAGTACCGAGCAATAACAGCAAACCTTCGTCGAGGCATGGCCACTATTTTCCCCATCATCTACCTGCTATCTGCTAATGCGAATGAACACAGAACGGAATGATGAGCGCGAAACACTGAGTGCTCACGCCTCTCTGACATCGCCGGAACTGATTGCTTGCGAAGACGGCCTCAAATGTGTCGTAGAAGGAATTGGCAAGGACAAGTTGCTGATCAGATTTTCTCATGTCACCCCGTCCGATCATTTGCGCGAGTTCAGTTTCGTCCTCGACGTCTCCACGAGATCTTATAGAGGTGAGGCTTATCTCAATACCTAATACTCATACTGACCCCTCCGTCGGTCGGGTTAGTCCTAACATCTAGCCCCCCTCTTCCTACACTACCAATTCTATTGGACCAACTCAACAATTCAAGAAATGTTTATGATTTTATCAAGCAAGTACGGCTGGCTTATCGAGAATTATTCATATAGGACCTGTGTTACTACTATGCTTATGAGACTACTTGTACTCAGGCCTTGTGTGATCCCTTGAGGCACCGCCAGCGGGGACATTTCATTTTTTCAAGTGGCGAGTTTGCAATGGCCCGCAGTTTCAATGATTTCAGATCGCCTCTGTGGTCATCCAAGAACAAGTCGTAAACAGGCGCAAGAAACTCGAGAGAGAAACGTCGCGAACGAAATTATATCTTGGCAATAATACAGATACATAGTGCAAGTCCAAAAGCGTAGCAAAGGGGAACACTTCATGCTCAACAGCCCGATGTCTGGTATCAAGAAAGGGGGGGGAAATGCGAAAATGCGAGGAAAGCTAGGCCTCGACTTCAGACCACTCGTCCCGTTCACTCACACTCCGCGCGCTCTCGTGGTCAACCAAGACCGCATCCTCTTCCTCGTGTTCTTCCGAATCCGGGTCTCGTCTTGGCGGGAACGAGAACTGATCGTGGGACAACGATGCCAGGAACTCTGTGCCAGTGAAAGAGGGAACAGGGGAAACGGCAGTGGATGCAGGATGATCTTGAGGCTCTGACTCTGGTATGTGTTCGATCGGAACGGCGGCTTCCACGATGGAATCAGCCGGTTCTGGTTCGTCGCGGGTAGGGGATGGGTCTACAACTTGCTCAGAGGAGCCTTCGAGGGTGGGATGGGTAGCCTCAATTAGGTCGAGAGCGGACTCGAAGGGTGATGCCTCTTTCTCGACGATGTCAGCGGATATTGATGTTTCAGAGTGATCCGTGGAAACGCCTTCTAATGGAGCGGGAGACGTATGTAATGCCTCAACTGGGGTCTGGAGATGGGGAGCAGAGTCATTCGGGTCGCTGGAGATGGGCAAAGGAACAAGTTCCTCGAGCTGGGTTCTAGGGCTTGACCCTTGATCTTCTAGTTCAGTAGGCTCAACCTCGGTTTCAGAAGTAGGAACAGACGCGGGAGCAGAGATGGGCTCGTCGTTCGCCGTTGCTTCAGAAACTTCGTGCTCTTCCGCCGGGTCGATGCTATTGCCTGCCTCAAAGGCGATTTCAAGTACCTGTTCTGCAAGGACGACTTCAGGTGAAGGCGCGATGTCGATGGTTTCCGATGGACCGTCCATAGGAACATCTGCAGTTTGGACAACAGCATCGGAGCGAAGAGATATAGTTGTGGCAGGAGTATCAACTGGGATGGCGTCGGCCTTGACGGATTGAACGACAATCGAAGAGGGCTGTTCGGACCCGGCATCATCAGCAAGAACGTCCGAAAGAGCCTTTTCCTCAGCCACCTGAGACGAAGCCTCAATCGGGGCACTAGTGGCCTTTAAACTTGCCCGCTTCTCCCCAATCAGCTTATCGACCTCCTCCAGAGCGCTCTCCACAGCTTTCACTACGCTCCTTCTCCGTCCTCGGAGCTCTTCGTCTCCATCACTCTCTACCGCGTCCAACTTCGCTAAAATCTCGTTCAACGCGTGCTCGTATAGGCGAACAGGCGCGTTCGTGGTGGTGTATGCCAGCGTGTCTTCACTGGGGTGGAAATCAAGTGTGGACGGAAAGGAGAAGTCAGCTTTGAGAGCGAGAAAGGTGGATTCGATCGTTTCGATGGTGCTCAGGCCTATGTCCAAAGATGAGGTCGATGAGGGAGTGGACGAGCGAGAAGTGGATTCCGTGGGGGAAGGTATAGGCTGTGGGGGTGAAGGGGTAGTGGGGCTGGAGGGAGAACTGGACGCGCGGTGCGCACTGAAGGAGGCGCGGACTCTCGCAGCGGCCTCGCCAGCTAGAGCTGGGGAGCGATATAGATTAGCTTTCTTCGGGGGTTCTTGCTGCACCTTCAAGAAAAGTGTTGAGAACAAAGTTGGATCGCGGATGCTTGTATCGTAGCTCACCTTTGATGACGATGTTTCGTTTGAAGTACTCGTGCTAGCAGTAGCAGAGGAGCCTTGTCCGCCAAACAAACTGGAGATCAAACCCTTGATCACCTCCTCAATCTCACTTTCCACATTCTGATCGAGTCTCCGCTTAAGACGTTCCTTCAAAGGTCCCTCTGGTGCGGGAGAGACTGCGCGCGCCTTGCCCTTGCCCTTTACATCTACCTTGTTCTTTTCTAAAGCGGCTGATTGAGGGATGGATTCGGGTGATCCTATAGGGGAGGGTTCGCGGAGAGACTGGTAGAGCACATCAGAACAAGGAATCAAGGGGCAAAGGAAGGTAGGATGTACCTGAACAGGAGCATCTGGTTTCCATGCAACGTGTTGTGCTGGTGCAATACCTTGAATGAGCTGGATGATGTCATCCAATGTCAAGACATTGTCCTGAACAACGGATTCATGCTGAGCCTGAGGAGCGGGCTTTGGAGCTCGCCTAATTGGCGAACGCGGGATCTGACGCTGTGGAACGAAGATGAGCTGGGGCTCTTCGGGCTCCGCGTCGACCGTGGTATCGCAGAAGAGCTGGCTGCGAAGTAGTTCGGCTCTCTGACGCCTTTGAATCTCCACTTCGATAGCCCTTTGCTTCTTCGTCCGTTCTTCCTGGGCTTGAAGGACTCTCAACCTTTGCATCTCCTCGCGAATCGCTCTTTGCCTCATGGCAGCTTCCTCTTGCTTCCTTGCCTCCTCTTTCGCACGAGCAATATTGGCAGCGTACTCAGCTTCCGCCGCGCGCATTTCTGCGAGAGCACGGTTGTATCGTTCGCGAGAGATTTGGACATCAGAGCATTGCTGGCTGCAAGATCGGTTCAAAGGGGTGGCGTGGGCGTGAGATGAGAAGGAAGAGGGAGAAACGAAGACGGTGGGCGCAACAGATGGTGAATAGAACAACATGGTCGATGATAATAGCAGATTGAGTTGGGCTGTGATTGATGCTGTGACGGAGGAAGATGAAGATTTGGAGATCGAGAGAACGAGAAGGTTTTATATGGACGGTCAATGTGATCAGTAAGCCATGACTCGGCCATCGTCGGTACGCGCGTCGTTTCCAGATACCAAAAGGGTGTTAGCAAGACGAGGGGAGGATGCAAGTACCGTCTCGCAATTGCAAGAGACGACGCGAATGGTCGCGAAAAACGTGGAACGTGCGAGAAAGTCACGGGACCAAACCGTTTCTCACGTAAGCCGGCTTACGTACGCGTCCGGACTTCACCATCGTTGACCAGTGTTGTTCCCGACGTCTTGACTGTCTCACAGCAAACTCACACCGACGATAACCGACTATGTCCTGAAGACGCGTCTAGTGCTTGTTAAAATTTTTTTGCACGGTTTTCCTCAGGACTGCATAAAAACAGCAAGTTCTATCAAGCTTCAGATCTCAGACCTACCTATTTGTTTAGAATCATGCCGGTGAGTTTCGTCACGTCCTCAGTGAAAGTAGAGCAGGAACATCGCGACAATAGCTGGTGCAGGTCTATCTGCCGCATCGGGTGGAATTGACACCACCAATTTTGACGATGCAGCTTATTCAATACGACACAGGTATTCAAAACCGAGGGAAGCCTGCGGGATTTTCATTTGGTTTCACCATTCCCAAAGTTTTCTCCGCCAATCCAAGCCGCACTAGATATGACAGTACCATATGAGACGTGAAACGTAGGTTCAAGCTATGTTATGTTTACCTCCTATTTTTTCATCTAATGAATGGTGCTATTCATCAGCGCACTGAAAGCATATGCTGCTCATCTGGCATTGACAGTTATATGCATCGTGACTCAGCTTCTAGAATGTGGACGATCCCAGCGCCCGTGCGTTGCAAAAAATCAAACAACGCCAGTGCCAGTCAGAGGAAGCCTTCTATCGAGGACAGAGTCGGGTTCGACCGTCCCTTCTGTCTTTGAAATGCATAGTGCTGGATACCGTGTGCACTGTCTGCAATTATTGCGAGAACAAGACGGACAGTTCCCATGTCAGACGCTCGACAGATCGCCCCCGAGGACTTACCCCATCGTGATGGTTCGTTTGAAGAATTACTCATCATCGTAGGCAAGCCAGGCTGATATCTGTTTCGTCATTGGTACCTCCTCTTCACGGTCAGCACCCTACCTTTGACGCTCTAAGCACCAGAATAGGCGCATTGAACTACTGAACTCTATTTCAGGTCTATTCTTCCGCTAACTGTGCGTATGAAATTGCCGAGCACGGTGGCAAGGTCGCTGTATTCAATCTACAACGCAGCAAAGGGGAAGAGCAAGCAGACTTCCCATTTCTCCGCCCTTGAGAGGATACGCTTCCCCGTACTCTTTTTGGAGTTGAATGATCACATACCTCACGCGTCGCCGTGTATGCACTCCAGTGCCTTTTTCTGAATCGTATCGGTCAAAGGGTGAAGGCAGATCCCCACTCTGTAGAGACAGCATCGGCACTAGTCGATGTTGTAGATATACAGTAAGTTAGCTTCCACGAAAACGTACATACACGACAAAATCATTTGCTTTTGAAGTCGTCTTTTTGATTATGTGCGTGAGATGGGAAAGGTTACCCAACTTCAAGTTATGTACTTAGAGATTACGTAAGTATAGGTTAACTACTACTAGTTTGTGCGGTATTACTCTGGCTTCACCGGAACCTGACAGTAAAACGCTACATATCTCTCCCCGAGTTGCTCAGCTCTTCGACCGGCTCATCTGCCTATCATGAACGTGTTTGCAAGGGCAGCGCCAAAGAAAGGTTTGATTAGGATCACCGTCTTTGGGGTTTTGTTATGACTATATATCATCACTAGGCGAGAACTTCGAGCTTCGAGCAGACCTCAACAGCGAGTACCGCGAGAAACGCAAAGATGCAATCAAGAGGGTGATTGCAAACATGACAGTCGGAAAGGGTGCGTTGAGTCGATTCATGCGATGATAGAGAGAAGAGTTGACAATGTATCAGACGTCAGCGGTCTCTTCCCCGATGTCCTCAAGAACATGCAGACGGAGGACATCGAACAAAAGAAACTTGTTTATCTCTACCTCATAAATTATGCCAAGACACAACCTGAACTCGTCATCCTCGCTGTGAATACATTCGTGAAGGATTCCGATGATCCGAATCCACTCATCCGGGCCCTAGCTATTCGGACGATGGGTTGCTTGCGCGTCGAGAAGATCATCGATTACCTTTGTGACCCACTGCAGAAGGGCCTCCGAGACGAAAATCCGTACGTTCGCAAGACCGCTGCGCTGTGCGTCGCGAAGCTGTATGATCTCAAGCCGGAGCTGGTCCTGGAGAATGGGTTCCTGGACCAGTTACATGACATGATCTCGGATAGCAATCCTATGGTGCGCCGCACTTATTTTGCGTGTTGAAACTTTATTGAAGATATGATGCCGGATTGCCAGGTCGTTGCTAATACCGTAACAGCACTTTCGGACATCCATATATCAGCGTCATCGCAGCCTTCCACATCATCCTCTGGCCCAGCCTTCTTCACTATTACATCTTCCATCCTGAACAAACTCCTCATTGCGCTAAACGAATGTTCAGAATGGGGTCGCGTTGCCCTACTTTCAGCCCTTGCGCGGTATGAGGCGAAAGACGAGAAGGAGAGCGAGCACATATGTGAACGCGTCGTGCCGCAGTTTCAGCATGTGAACGGTAGCGTGGTTCTCGGGGCGGTCAAGGTGCGTTGTTTATTCGCTCTTGCTCTTCCTGAAAACCATGCTGAGGTACGCGGCGGATCTGGGGTTAGGTCGTCATGATCCACATGCGAGGAGTCAAACGGGAAGAGTTCACAAAACAACTGATTCGCAAGATGGCACCTCCGTTAGTGACGCTCCTATCGACACCACCAGAGGTGCAGTGGGTGGCCCTGCGGAACATCAACTTGCTGCTCCAAAAACGCCCGGATCTCCTTTCGAATGAGATGAGGGTGTTCTTCTGTAAGTATAACGACCCATTGTACGTGAAGGTGGAGAAGTTGGATATCATGGTTCGATTGGCCAACGACCACAACGTGGACGCATTGCTAAGTGAGCTCAAGGAGTATGTATGTTTCTTATCCGCATGTTGGTGGGACTCAATGGGCGAAAAGGTACGCATCTGAAGTCGACGTCGATTTCGTGCGAAGAAGTATCAAGGCTATCGGTCAAACTGCCATCAAGATTGACGCAGCTGCAGAGCGGTGTGTCAATGTTCTCTTGGAACTCATCGACACGAGGGTCAGCTATGTCGTCCAGGAAGCCGTCGTTGTAATGAAGGTCGGTCTAGACGCATCGTGCTCCTCTCATTCTCGGCTTTTTAGACAGGTTCACTTGGCAGGACATATTCCGGAGATATCCGTCCACATATGAAGGTGTTATTCCGACGCTGTGTGCCAATCTCGAGGAGCTTGACGAGCCCGAGGCCAAAGCATCCTTGATTTGGATCATTGGCGAGTATGCGAACAAGATCGATAATGCGGATGAGTTGCTTGGCGTCTTTGTGGACACTTTCACAGAGGAGTCTTATCCGGTTCGTGGGTTTCTTCCATTTCAAAACACATGTGGTGACAATTCTCATTTCGGTCACGCTGTTGATGCTGCAGGTGCAATTGCAGACGCTGACTGCAGTGGTGAAACTGTTCCTGTACAAACCGGATACGTCACAGGGCCTCGTGCAAAGTGTGCTTAACACTGCGACAAAAGAGTGTGATTCTCCCGATGTGCGGGATCGAGCGTACATCTATTGGAGGTTGTTATCGTCAGACCCGGCTGCGGCGAAGGTATTTTTGTCTCCCATGTGGACGTCAGTGCCCTGTGCCTCATCTCGCTTCCGATTTCTTAACAGTCGGTCGTACTCGCGCACCGACCCCCAATATCATTGCCACACACGACTGTGGCACCAGCGCTGCTGAATGAGCTCATCGGGGAAATTTCAAGCCTCGCTAGCGTGTATCATAAACCCGCGGAGACTTTCATTGGGCAAGGTCGCGTTGGCGCGGATTCGATGCAACGCAAAGGGGCTGAGTGCGTGACCTTTCCAATTAGCTTTACCCCATTAGTCTTCAAACTTTACTCAACGCGCTTGCCTTACCCAGCTTGTCAGACGACCGACTTACAACTCAGAAAGCCCTCCAGACCGTCGCCGCAGGGCAACAAGCAGAGAATTTGCTGGACTTTGACGACGAGCCCGCCATGGACAGCCAGCCGACCGGTCTCGCAGCGACACAGGTTTTCCAGCAGACCCCAGCCGCGGCCAGTCTCCTCGCCGGCACGTCGAGCAACCCGTTGGACGATCTCGTGTCAATATTCGGAAACTCGAGTATCGGGAGTCCGCCGGCGCAGCAGCAGCCGAACGGCATGCAGACGAACGCGTTTGGTGGGCTCGGTTTGGGATTGGGGGGTATGGGCTCGCCCATTTCGCCATCGCCCGCGCCCGCGCAGAACAGCGTCGCTTCGCCGGTTCCGACGACGCAGAATCCGCAGGAGGATTTGTTAGGCCTGTTTTAGATGCTGTGTATCGGGAGTGTCGAGGTGTATTCATGAGGCTGCGGTGTGTTATGTATCTGGATATTTTTCTTTTCTTTTCCTTTTGCTCCAGACTTCCGACTCCGAATATTGTCAGTTCAATCTCGAATTTAGATCTTGCCGTGACCATTCTATTGGAGGTGAGTGAGCGCCGTCGATTCGAGCCTGGTTGGTTCGATTCTTGAGAACTTAGAAGAGACATTAGGAATGATGCGAATCTTAGTGTTGGGTGTCCAAATGTATGGCAGTTCCCTAAAGTGAACTATGGCTTAGTCCAGGCCCGGTAGTAAATGGGATATAGTCAACTTGACAGTAACGTCCAACAGCTTCAATGTTCAGTCAAGGCCTGCTACTGAGTCCAGTCACATTCGCGCTCGTCGGCATCTTCGAGCTACGAGCGCTCTTATATTGGGCTGATATTGGTCACGGCCAACTCGGAAAACTCTGCCCTTCAAATTAGGCTGTATCAGGCTACATCAGATTGTGACTATTCATGTTTCTGGCAGCTGCTGGCCATATCTGTAACGCATCATCCACTTTTCTATACTTGTCTTGCGGCGTCGTCTGTCGTATTCTTGGGAACCACATGCTATTCACTTCGTGCCGAGGCGGATCGCATATCTTAAACCGTCAAAAACGCGGAAGATGTGCGATACTGAAACTCCATTTCACCTCCTGCCAACTTGTTTGTTTAATGCACAGGCGAGAGAATCCCTCGGTGCTCAGGAGGGGCTGTGATAAGCCGTTTGGAGCTCGAGCTTCGAATCCACTGGGTGCCCCTGCAATGCGGCCGCGGCTGATCTTGTGACGGATGCTTTCGAATACATATTCTTCCGACTATTGTGGCAACCATCCACGCGAGGTATGTGTACCATGCGAAGCTAAGGCCCAAGTGGGTGACTAGTAGGACTGCTGACGACGCTGGCGTGCACGAATCGGTAAAAGTCTGCGCTGTGTGCTTGACGATGGTCAAACCCAAAATGAGACTTCTCTGGCTTCTCAGAGTTGCCTCCTATCAATTGTGGCCGGCCGCTTTCTTCCTTCATCATACACCTCCATCGGCCCCGCCGTCCTCTTAAGAAGGGGCTAGCATATCATCACAATCTTGCCTCGCGACCCTCGTCTCCTCCCTGTCCAACATATACCGTCTGCGCTCCTTACTCTGTCTTTAAATGCGTTCGCTTTATGGTCTCACGGCTTGTCTCGTGCTCGCTCAGTCTGTACTTGCTCAATACTCTATTTGGGACATCGTGCGCGCATATCATCGCCGTCGTTGATTTTGGCTCACGGTATTTTTGGAGCACAGTGGCAGACAACCTGGGATAGATCTAAACTCTATACTTCCCTCCAACCATCGTCGCCCATTAATTTTGGCTCCCCGGGCGCCATTGGCAGTGCGGACATAGACGTGAACGATACCCAAACCTACCAGTCTGTGTGGGGTTTTGGCGGTTCTTTGAGTGAGTCCATACAATTTGTGCCGCTCAGTTTTGTGATGATCCGTCGCTTTAGCCGACTCTTCCGCGAACATACTCAACAACCTCAAAGTAGGTCTATCCTTCTGTATTTCACTTCTGAATCCAAAAACAGACTGAAACATGCTTCAGAGCACAAACTTAGCCAACTACAATGCGCTCCTCCAGACGCTCTTCGACCGTAAGCGTTCTCTCCCTGTCTCTACTTTGAATAGTTTTTATTCACTATGTGCACCAGCTACGGACGGCGCACAAGCCGCTGGCCTTACTTTCGTGCGAATCCCTATTGGTGCTTCAGACTTCTCCGCGAGTGGTTAGTCGCCTTCATCAAATACCCCACCTCTCCTACGATCTTCTTCCATCTTCATGGTTGCTTCCCTCATGTTTTCCTACGAATTACAGTTTACAGCTACGACGACATCAGTGGTGACACGTCACTGAGTAGCTTCAGCATTGGCAACGCACCATCATATCTCTGGTCAGTCCTCAATGATATTAAGGCCATCAATCCATACTTGCGAATAATCGTAACGCCATGGTCGCCTGTAAGTGATCTCCTTGGTCACTAAGTCTCTGGCGCTGGTTCTGAAATGCTCGCGCGTCAGCCCGGGTGGATGAAGAGCAGCGGTACCATGTTAGGAGGTTCTTTCACAACGAGCATGGTCAACACCTGTGAGTATGGCGCATATATGTGCACCTTCCCCTGATTTATTGACCAAATGTAACCTTTATAGACGCAAACTACCTCTTGAAGTGTGTTCAAGGATACAACAACAAGGGTTTCACCATCTATGGCATATCTGTCCAGGTATTTTTCTCAGGTTTTCCTCGACATAATATGGAATTGCTGTCTCATGGCAAATCATGAACGGTAGAATGAACCGGAGAACAGCGACCCCACCTACCCGACTTGCCAGACTTCAGCCAGCCAAGAAGCACAGATTGGTATTGTTCTGCGCACTCTGTTGGATAACAATGGATTTTCCTCTGTGAAAATCATCGGGTATGATCATAACTGGAGTGACGCGGCCAATTATCCCATTCAACTCGTAAGTCCTTTCTTTTCCCTCGTTTACAGTCGCATGGTATTCCGCGAACGTTGAACTGACTGGAGAGGTAGATGCAACAAGCGCCAAACGCATTTGCTGGGGTCGCCTTTCACTGCTACGAGGGAACAGTCTCTCAGCAAGACACCTTCCACACCGCGTACCCTAAGAAGGAGATCTACTTCACAGAGTGCGCTAGTGAGTTTGGCTCAGATTGGTGGAGTAATATCAAGGTATGTATATCTGCACAATTTTGGCCCAGGACCCCGCTCACAGACGCCCCTCCACATGCAGTGGTTCATGGATAATCTGTATGTAGCCTCCGCAGAGTCCTCTTCAGTCTAGAGTACATGTTTGACACGAACCGCAACGAAACCAGGTGGATCGGCTCGATTGAGCACAATTCGCATTCTGGCCTGATGTGGAACATCGCTTTGGACGGCACCGGGAATCCAAAATTGCCGGGCACCGATTCATGCGGAGGATCTGGTTGCCGGGCTATTGCTACGGTAAACAGTGACGGGACCTACAGCCTCAATGAAGAATGTGAGTCTGGACTGAATTCGTCTTCTGGAAGGTGTGGCATCGCACTCTTGCTCATCTCAAGTGCTCGCGCTATGTAGATTACAGCATGGCACAAGCCTCGCGCGCCATCCTTCCTCGCGATGTGAACGGGCCATGGGGAAAGCGCATCGGCGTTACAGTCGGAGGCAACCTTAATTGGGCACTGCGCGTCGGAGCATATGTCACGGGCCGGGTCTCGTCGTCGGATTGGTTGAGATACAGTCTTGTCGTGATGAACTGGTACATCACACTTGGGTTGGCTGTACTTCGATGTTAACTGACGTGGTCTCTGCGCGTCTTGTAGGGACGACAGTGCTAGTACGACGTGGAACCCCCAGCCCGTGCAGGCGACGATCGAATTCCGGGACACACAGGTTAGTAGAGGAATTTTCATATATGTCCGGGTCATTTCCGAGGACATTTCAAAATTTAAACCACGTGTTTCTAGGCGATCTACACATTCCCTGTTGGTGTCACCACGCTCTGGTGGTACGCCCCGGCTACCTCTCTGGCAGGGAACCTCACGGACTCCGAATTTGCTGAATTTGACGGGAAGATATATGCGGACAGCAATGATGCACAGCAGCCTATGGCAGCATTCGCATAAATCCGCGGCATCCTCTTCCCAAGTATGGTTTTCAGCCTCGGGTTCATCCATATGTCGTCTACGCTGCCCGCATTTTATTCGTCCGTCTTGGTGGGCTCTCGTTCGGTGTTTTCATCTGTTGCAGGCTATTGGTGTCTTCTCTTTTTTCGGTATTCTATTTAATTATTGACTCCTCGGATTCTCCGGTTTCGTGAGATCTGGGGAGTGCAGTTACTTGGTTCATTTTACGACCTTTTACGATCGTTCGCGATCAACTCGACTTGGGTTGGTTGTTTGTACTTACACTTTGCAGGAATTCAGTCGACGCAGGCTTTAA
The DNA here is from genome assembly GCA_004802705.1 of Bondarzewia mesenterica. NCBI lineage: Eukaryota > Fungi > Basidiomycota > Agaricomycetes > Russulales > Bondarzewiaceae > Bondarzewia > Bondarzewia mesenterica. Next base: position 21,875 of record SGPL01000281.1, on the reverse strand, counting down.
CCACGGGACGCTTAACGAGCGAGGTGAATTTCAGACCTGGCACTGTGTCCAATTCTCTACGTATACGTCACGGGGCGAACCTGAGGCAACCTTCTCACTTCATGAATCTATGATTAGAAGAACAGTGCCTTATGATCAGCTGCCAGTCACCATGTATATGGCATACCCATGGTGGGTCTTGTCATTCGATACCCGGAGCCGCGGCATCTCGGATGGATGGGGTGCGCATCAAGTTCTCTTTTCGTTCGTCTCTCTTTTGCTACTTGTCAATCGTCATGCTCGCCGGCGATTGGTCCGTAGAACTGTGTGAATTGATGGACCCGCCTAGCCTTTGAACTTGAAGTTGAGTACTCTCTCCCTTCCTGAGCAATTGACTTCAAGCTCCCAGATCGGCCTTAAACTGTAAGTTGCAACTGCGTCCGATTTTGATGACTGCTGATAGCTTCTTCCCGACGGCTATGTGAAAATATCCTAGGTTCGGCATATTAGGTTGGACATATGTCGCCTGCCGTCCCCGACCGTCCCACCATGGTCTCACAAGCTCAGCAATTCATCATCTTCGGTAACGATGAGTGCACGACAGAAAAAAAAAATTGTGGGGTGTGGGGTAAGCCTTCCTCATGCTAAACGGCTGCGGACCATCTGGAAAAATTCTCCTCGGCCTTAAGGCTCTTGGATACTATAAAAGGTCAGACATTACGATCCTGCGCAATGGAAGGATCCCTTTCTTTCATCTGCGTGTGGAAATCTCATACGTCGTGAGATCATCTAGTGTGATTTGAACGCTTTGCCCCTCAAACGCTCTCACAGATGAGACCGGTCATTCGGGACAGCTGCATCCGTAGGTCCCATGCCAGTATTCATTCGACACCTCCTGACGATGAATAACATGTTTCTCATTTTTTGTGAAGTTCTGCTGCTTTTTATATCCTTGTTGCTAGCCGTGTTGTCGTGTCGTAATACCTTGCGAAAACGGCGTGTGCGCCCCTGGCGAGCGGGGAATGTGAGTATTGCCAAGTATCGATGATCAGCATAGTGGATACGCACAAAACGCATCGATTTTTTTTTTTGCCAATCACTTGGGATCGCAGAAGGGTTTATTTCCAGCGACACCGCCTCCGCACTCTTTCTGCATGGCGTAGAGGTGAGCCCGTTGTTGCGGTCTAACAAAGATAGTACTCACAGCACTATTCGAGCCGCTCACTGGACCCCCTTTCCCCGGATATTTGTTGGCTGACGGACCTACACCACCTTTACTGCGACCCTCTCCGCCAATGCTTTTTCCTGGCTGAAGTGGTCCACCGTTCGCCGGCAGAGCGAAGGTGGGAGATACGATCGCGAGCATTGCGAGGAGAACAATGAGGAGAGATGTCTGCGGCTGCATTCTGGAACAAAATTACGGGAAGTACGGGAGCGAGATTTGTGCCGTCTTCTTAAGTACTGCGGACTCTTGCTCACTAAACTCACAGGGCACACATCTGATGTACAACCAGGGCTGGACATCCCCGCGTTTCATAAGGTTTAAGCCGCCAGCCTGGTACAATTGCGACCGTCGGCATCTGAGGATGGTGTGAATGAACCGGCCGTTGATCGGACCCGCAAGCAAAGTAAGTGACATCTTGAAATGGGAAACGAAAATAGCCTTTTCGTTGAAGTGTTGATGCAGAGTTGTTGAACGGAGGTATTCGTGCGAGCCGCTTCTTGGAATATTCTTATGTTACTACCCGCAAGTAGTAGAATTTGCATATCTGTTTTTGACGCACCGTCATCAGTAACGGAAGAAATATTCATCGCCTATTCAAACAGCGGGAAAGGACAAATGTTCTTCGCACGCTTGGAGAATTGCCTGGCGTCTGACACGTCAGAATTGTATCGGAATTGAGCATGTCGTCGCATGCCTGACAGACGGTTCAGAGAATGAACGTCGATATGTAGTCAAGGACGATCCACAGTTTTGAAACGAATATCGATTCTGTAGTCATGATATCAGATCCAGCTGGACACGGTACCCTTGCGCCGGCCTGCCCCCCATTGAGTGCAAATGAGTAGCTACGGAGGTATTACTCCCTCATCGATATATAACGCAAAATAAAAAACCTTCGCGAAACACAAGGCCCATACTAGGAGCACACAGGACCCCTGGCCAGGAAAAAGGAAACGAGCGGAAGAGGGTTACTGTCTCACACAAAGAACTGACGAGGATGTCTTGTTCCATTAGTTGAGGAGTAAAGTTCGACGGGGGACCGTTTGGAAGAACTTGTGGCAGTAGCATACCACCAAAGCGTTGTGACGCCCACAGGGAACGTATAACTCGCCTGGATTGTCATGATGTGGTGAATTGCTGTGGGGGCCTCGTATGGAAAGACGATAGAACGTACCTGCATGCCTCGGAACTCAATCGTGGTTTTCACCGACTGAGGATTCCATGAAGTGCTTGAACTGTCATCCCTAATTCATATTAGCATCTCAGCAGAATGCCACGAAGAGTCTCCTTTTATAGAACAACATACCAATTGAGTACGACGAGGCTGTACCGATGCCAGTCGGATGACGATACACGTCCGGTGGCATATGCAGCTACGCGAAGAGCCCAACTAGACGAGCCGCCTACGGAGACACCGATTCGTTGTCCCCAAGGCCCATTCACGTCGCGCGGCAGAATCGCACGTGAGGCTTGAGCCATACTGTAAACTGTTTTTATACAGATTAGCATTAGCCTATGCCAATGAGCGAGTGGTCAGACGCACACTCCTCATTCAATGAGTAAGAGCCGTCACTGTTGATGGTGACAACACCCTGGCAGGCAGTTGGACAGCTGTCAGAGCCGGAAAGTATGGGTTGGCCGCTGCCATCTAACGCCAGATTCCACATCATGCCAGAGCGCGCATTGTGCTCAAGAGCACCGATGAAACTGTATGGTTATCTGACTCAGTAAGTATAATGACGCAATAAATTCACAACGTACATATTATCCATATACCACTTCGGAGGGGGATTATGCAAAGGCAATCAATGAGACAGGCAATCTCGGATTGGAATGACGGAACTTCTACCTTAATATTGCTCCACCAATCGGTTCCAATCTCGCCTGTGCACTCAGTGAAGTAGATGTCCTTCGAAGGATATGCAGAATAAAATGAATCTTGCTGATCCACGGTGCCCTCGTAACAGTGGAATGAAACACCATCAAAGGCACTGCTTGCTTGTTGCATCTGCTCGACCTTAACACCTTGCGGCATGGAGAAGGCAACAAGATCACTTACTAATTGCACGGGATAATTCCTGTGGGATGAGTTGGTCGAGATCAGGCGGAAGACGTATAACCAAATCGCGGTGACGTACGCAGCATCAGCCCAGTTGTGCTCGTACCCGATGATCTTTGTTCCTGAAAATCCATTGTTATTGAGCAACGTTCGTAGTGCGGTTCCTATCTGTGCCATGGTAGTAACAGGCATGCTGCAAGTCGGATAGCTGGTGTCCCCGTTTTCAGGCTCGTTCTATGTAAGCAAAAATCAGATCGATCATCTTCCAACTCCTTTGCAAGACCCACTTGGATGGAAATTGCATAAGCGGTGACACCGTTATTCTTGAATCCCTGAAGAGCATTGAGAAGATAGTTGGCGTCTGAAATTATGATGTCAATACCAACCGCGAATTTTGGAGAGGATTGACACTAACATGTGCTGACGAGGCTGGTTGTGAATGATCCGCCTTGCATACTACCACCGGACTTCATCCATGCAGGCTGCGATCGATGTTAGTGGTGGGATCAACAAAGCCTAGTAATTTTAGAAGGGCGCACCGGTGACCACGGGGTGAGAATGACCCTGAGATAAGAGTTGATGGTCTGGATATCTTTCAACACGGTGAAAACCGCAGAGGGTGCTTTATTGATGTTGAAACTGCTCAGGCCAGTATCACCGCTGACATCGTCGAAGCTATAATCTGTGATAATCTTCTGATACTTTTGAACAGTAAGGGAAAGCGGGACAACAAACATGATGTGGAGAAATCGGAGGCGCCAAGGGGAACGCGCACAAATGTCAAACCTGCTGCCCAGTTTCCATCCGTAGCTGAATGAATCATGAGAATATCGCCCTGTAACAAGTCACGCCTGCGGACTGCTTACGATCAAAGAGGCTGCCGAGAATGCTCCAGTAATTATCTGGTTTCTGAATCTGTTGATCACGCGCATTTTAAGGCCTAAGCGCGGACTTGTGTAGTTTGTTGCACCGACCTTGAAATTCGCCAGAAGCGTCGCAGAAGAGTCGGCTGAAAGTGTGGAAAAAATACACTTGATGAGCACAGCTCGAAATTTTTTTTTTCGCCCGCAAAAATCTCACTTAGAGAAGCACCGAAGCCCAGAATACCCTGGTAGGTGGTGGAATCGTCGACGACGATATCGGCATCCCCAATTGCCCCCGGGGTGATAAAATTAATGGATGATGAAAGCGAGAGCTCTGTGAATAGATTCGACTATCCCAAGTCGTCTGCCACTATTGACCAACAATCATTGAATAACTGCTTCGTGAATTCACGAAGACATATCTAGTGCCCTAACTCACAATGTCATAGATCTGCTGCCCAAGCACAGTCTTGCCGAACGCCGCGCAAGGAAGAACCCCTTTTAGAAGATACATGATAATGAGAGACTAGGAATCCCTTTCAAAGGCGGAGATTGAGCTTGCCCGTTCCTCAATAACAGTGCCTTCTTAAGGGGTCAAAGACCCAAGAGAAAGATGAGAGCGTGCCATGTGCTCGAGCAGGAGCAAAAAAAACCTGAAAGAGGGTCGGAAATCAAACTTACCTCAATGGCATGTGGTGGCCTCAAGGCTGCCTCTAAATTTGTATCTTCCATCAACCGCTCATCCGAATCCATATCCATCCGCAGTCCGGTCCGTTACTGACGGGTTTTGGTCGATTCAATGTCAGATGCTTTTGCGCTCAGCCCACATATTGCAGAAAATAAACGCCCATCGTCGATCTGGGCGAAGAAGAAAATCGATGAGAGCCAGCTTTGCACTTACTTGCATCTCCCAGCTAATTTGAGTTTGTCTTATTTGAGAGGCAAGAACGAAACGTAGCGATGCATAGCGATCATGGTAATGAGATATCAAGCAACAGGTATCATCGACGCGGCACGGAGGAAGGCGGATAATTATTGTAGACACAAGAGTTCCAGTTCGCAACGGCATTTGCATGGGACAATCCTGCCGTAATTTTCCTGCGCTAGCATGGTTCTGCGTGATCTCAACAAGGAGGACAATGTTTCATCGCAGACGGAAGTTGGCACTGGGTCGGCGTACGTACTACGTATACTAGGTACGGAATCAAAGATCGTAACAGCACGCGTCAAATTTGGCAGTGAGCGGGAAATTTTCACCTCATTTGGCAGACTCTAACCACAAAATTGCAATTTCATCCTTTTCATCTCGAATATCTGGAAGAGAGTACCATACGGTTGGCCCGGAGACATGCACTGTCTCGACTGTCTCGAACTCGGGATACTACTTATGTAGTGCCAAATGAATGATCATGGAGATACTTGCTCGTAATTTTTGATGAACAGCTACGGTAGGCGTTGCAGGCAAGATGTGAGGGAAAAAACATTTGCTCCTTGTTTATTCTCAACGAGAACGATGAAGAATTACGAAACCAGCATCTTCCAAGTTCTTAGAGCCGCAGAAACTACTGTATGCCGCATGCTCGATACAAGGACGGACTTCAGGAGACCTCTCGCAGCAAGCTGCCGAGCTCGGGCGGAGGGGGGTTGTTCTTGCCTAAAGTTATCCCACAGGTTTTGCCGAAATGGACGAGGCAGACAACATTAATTCTCCGTGCCCAGAAGACCGTTGACGGGGGGTGATGATCCCAATTGATCATGTATATACAGTACTTGTGGACAGTCGGGCGGGCCGACCATCACAATCAGGCCTGGTGTGGTCTCCGCGATTCTTTTGCACGTGAAAACAAAAATTTACCTGCCGACTGTGATACTGTACAACAGATTCGTATGCATGCGTGTCACATCACCTTGACTCCCAGAACGTTCGAGCACATGCACCCAGCTTTACAATCAAGCAAGCGACTTGCTCTTGTACAACAGCACGTACGCACTCGAATCCTCTCCTCCACCAGCGAGCGTTGCAAGCTTATCGGCGGTGAAGATCGATACCTTCTCATCGTCGAATTTGTACCAATCTTCATCTCCATTATCAAATTTCCCCTGTGTAGATGGCGCAGAAGAACTCGAGGCTGCGGACGACAAAGAGGCAGCGGAGTGAAACACGGATCGCTTGACGAAGCCGATGTAGTGCCCAGCGTCAGCGGCTGCTCCTTTGTGCGTGATTATAGCTGTCAACAAAGTATGATCGATGAGATTCTCGGAGAGAGACCGTGAGTGAGCGGGCGCTCCTGTGAGAATACGCACCAACAAGATCATACAGTCCTGCCAAACTAGACCCTACATCTTCTTTGATACTGGGGTCAATAAGTGCCTCCAACTCTTTCAACTCCCCGTCTCGATAGACCTCCTCAGGCTTCAGCTCTCCTCCCTCAACCTTCGCGGCCTCCGGTGCATCGCCCATCTCGACATCTCCTTCCTTGTCTTTTGCGGCAGCTATCACGACCTTCGTGCGCTTGCGCACCTTGCGCCGCTCGTTGCGCTCTTTCTCAATTTCTTTCAGCCGTCGGTTGACGGGTGTCAGCTTGGCACGCAGATCATCCGTCGTGAGGTCGAGCGCATCGAGTTCTGTGGGGAATTTTACTTGGCGCTGTAAGGAATGATCAACGTCGGTGACGGAGGAACAGACAGGAACAAAAACCATCAACGCACCATGATCTTAGCTTTTTTGCCAATATTTTGCTTCCAAGCGAAACGAACCATGTGGACGGCGAGATAGGAAGGCAGCCGCTCGAGGCGTGAATGTGCTTTATACATCGCATCGCGTCCCAATGAAGGAGACCGCTTATTGATCTCTTCGTCCAAGCTCTGAGAAAAAACCGCCCATGAGAGGGAAGGCAGGTAAAGTAACCGTTGAAGGGCATACATCAATTATGCCTGCAAGCATGTAATTGGTCTTGGATGTAATGTTACAATCGACCTTAAGCACCTTCTGCGTGGAAGTGGTGGTAGGTTCATCCTCAGTCTCGATACATTTTAGCCTGCACGTTCAATTCACGAATTGTAGTCACTTTGCTGTATATAAAGAAAATGAATACGTACTCGCGGCGCATGATGCCAGTCATGTACTGTTCAACAAAACTTTGAGTAGGAGCAGAACCAGATGGCCCTGGGAGACCTGGAACACTTTTAAGTGCATTGGTAATCTGAGACCAACACTCCTCAGCATCTGTATGCATTGAAAACAAAACGTATCACCCATTACTATGTGAGTAAGATGGGCATCATTGTCGAAGACGCGTACCTTGTTGAGCGTATCCACTTAAATCAAAGCCACCTAACTTGTTATTGCTACGCTCAGCAAATTGAGGTACTACTTCGCGGAGAATTGTCAGGAACGAGATCGGGACGACATCGTCGGTCGTCGTGGACATCTCCGTATATAAGTCGCGCAGGGAGCGGGGTAGGGGCTGGGCTGGCTGAGTGCTGAGCACAACGATGCATGAGATGGAACACGGAGGTCATAGAGAGCAGCAACGAACGAGTTGAGGGCAGTTTGAAGTTCGGGTATGGCACGCATGGCCTGTACAGTGGCATTCATGTAACAAGTGTTGCCCAAACTAGCCAAAGCTCAGCAAGAATTTTCATAGGAAAGTATGAAAAGTACACACTTCTTCAGCCCGATGGGAAGAGAGAGCTGACCAACGAACACATATTCGTAACAGAAATGTAGCACAATGAATATGGACGTACTGCCTGAGCGAGCTGAAAATCATCCAGGTCTTCCAAGAAGACTGTTGGTTCTGGAGGAGGTTTCGGAAGTTCTCCAGCGGCACCAATGACCATGAAGGTTTGGCCCTATATTTATAGACGTCAACTGGAGGAGTCAAATTTTGGAATTATGCGACCAACTTCTTTGGGTCCAATTTTCCTCCAATCTGCATTGTCCTTGGTACNTNGAAAAAAAAAATTAACCTCATCTGGTAACTATTTCTCCCATTGCATCCACCTACGCTTACCTTCAGCATACCACCCTTGACCATGACCTTCATCCGATCTACGGGAACTCCGGTCGTCTGGTAGATGTCTTCCTTGAAGACCAATCCCGGTCGATCAGTGTCGAGAGTAAGATCGTGGACCTTGCCCGCATGCTTGATATGTACTGCTAGAGGAGCCATAGTCCTGATGACAAGATATTATGGGCAAGAGAAGTAAGAGAGGAAAGAAAACGTACAAGTCCGTCTAAGACGCGTAAGTGATTTGAGAACGTGACGCGTCGACTTCAGAAGGACTGATTTTAAGGTTAGGGTTGTTATTACCCTACCTTGCGTGACGTCACATTCAGCACACGTATTTGAGCGCGCTCCCCAAACGAACACGCTTGCAGCACAGCTACTCTCAACGTTCACCCTCATCTTTCCAATTTAATCTTAATCGCGACCAAAGCATTTCGCGATGACCATCTAGTATGTACTCTCAATGTTTTTGCGATTGCGAGTTGTTGAATGATTTGGTTTGCTATAGCTACTCACTCACGTTCATGCTGCTTGCAGCTGAAATGGCCACTTTCTGCGTTTTTGTCGCGCCCCTACCCTATCAGATTCGCAAACGACTATTCCGCTTCCTCTCAGAAAGTCCGCTGGTTGCTAAGGTTGCTTATGCTCTGAAGATATCCTTCATGTGCGTCCGAGCTGCCCCTTTCGTGGTTTCGACCCGACATCATCAACTTTTCTTGTGTTGTGTAGCTTCGTGGCGATACTGTTTTTAGATGCGGTACAGCGCATGTTCCGTGTTTCAGCTGAGGTTGAGCTTGCCAAGTCAGGCGCTCAGGGTGTTCAGGACGTTCGTACTGAGACTAATTTCGCCGCGCGCAAATTCTAGTAAGGCCCCCCTTCCTTTCGCCTTTTCCAGCCCTCACGCTAACCTCATGGCAGCGCCCAACGCAATACTTACCTGACTGGATTCTGTCTTTTCCTTTCTCTTGTTCTCACCCGCACGTTCTACATCATCCAAGAACTCATTCACTCGCAAGAAGAATATGCGAAGTTGAAGAAGGCTGTAAGTAATCTTCTTCTATGTTCTCGTCCCTTGTTCCATATTCCAATTGATTGTACTCCAGACTGCTGACCAGTCAAAGGGTTCTATGCAAGATCAGCAGAAGCAGATAGAGGAGCTCAAAAAGAAATTGGCCGAAGCACAGAAGAACCAGCTTGACTTCGGTGCGTGTTGTTGTCATGTCAAGGACCTGTGCTTCTTATCATCTACGTCTGACACGTGAATCTGATATGAACAGACACGTTGAAAAGGCAGGCCGCGCAGCAGGCAACCGAATATGACCGTCTTGCCGAGCAGTACAACAAGGAGACTGGCAAGGTGTCAGACAAGCGTGTTGACTGAGCCCGTCTTTAGTCTTGGTCATGACGGTGTCTTAGGACTCTTGAAATCGGGATCGCAGCAGTCAAACGGGACTTCGATGTCGCCAATGTACTCTTCTCTACTACTGAGTATACGATATGCTCTCATAAGTCAATGAGAATTTCTTGCTTGAAACCTAGGTGCCCTGTCTGGCAGCTGGCAGCGAGACCTTTCCTGGTCAGATCTCATCTGCTGGGGCCCTGAAATCTGTTCGACCAACAGCACTGTTCACATGTTCTTTGCACATATGCATGCAATATGACTCAGGCCAATTAATACGGGTTGTGCAATGGACGCGTATAGGTATCATATCCTTTGACTGAGGAGAGGTCCCTGTCAAAAATGCGAAGATTATATAGGACTAGAACTCGCGCTGGACGGCACTCTTGCCTTCAGTTGCACGTAGCTCGCCCTTCTGCATGCCGGGCTTCCTAGAAATTTTGCCCATCGTCTGCAAACACGATTGGTTTCTCAGCACAACGTCCGAAGTTGGATAAGTGATTCGTCCTCACCTGCTGTCTTGCCGACGACCTTATCAGCCATGCCAGTAATGATAGTTATCGTCCTCGCGGAAACCATCTACAATATTTTAAACAGAATAGTTCCTTACCAAACTCAGGCACAGCAGTGGAGGAAATACCACGTACCTTGACCGGTGGAACCAGTGCCCATCGTGCGTATGTTGTAGCCGGCAGTATCCTGGTCGCTGATTCGCGCTGCACTCTGGTCATCGAAACGGCGACTAGAGTCAAAGGTGGTGTTGCGCTAGTCAAGACCGGTGACAGCGCTGTGGTCAAATCCCGACTCGCGCTGCTGGTTGTCGAACCCCGAGTCGCCGAACCCGGACGAGGAAGTCCGGCCAGCATCGTACGTTTTGTTCGAGCGATTGAACTTGTCCGCACGTTGCGAGTCTACTCCTCTCTCAACGGTACTGCCAACGCCCGTGCTACGATCGGTAGTGGCGCAGTTGGAGAGGTCGTCAGTGCGACCGGAGTTGTCGTACTGGTTGGAGGGAGTGTCGTTCACGAATTGGGACATGGTAAGAATTTGAGAATCAAGCAAAGTTGTCAAATTTCTGTGAAAATGGAGAATGCAGTAGGCATAATCCGCGAACTGCCCGGACTTATACACGTCGAGAAAATTGCAGGCTCACCATCTACTCCATATGAGAAATAATGTCATAGGGTGGGGAGGACGTCATGGTCACCACCGCAAGCGACGCAACTTGCAAGGCAGGAATGTACGAGTACTCCCGAGTTATCCTGTCAGGAAAACGCACCAGATAGATATCTGAAACTCTTCCAGTCATGAGAGCACGCCTCAAGACAGTGGCGTTGAGGGAAAGGGGGCCGATGCTGACGTTCAACGTTCATTGCTTTTAGATGGAACGTCATGAACACCACTGCGAGAAACGTAACTTGGACAGATCAACAGCTGGCAGCAGTTAGCGAACGCGTAACGAGCATGGCCATCAGTGATGATCGGGATTGCCTCCACAATCACCTTGGATCATCATTTTCATGACTTCTCTTTAATACTTACACAAGACTGATTATTGCATGAGACCCTCAAGACAAGCACATCAAGATGTCGGAAAGCTCACCATAGAGTACCCTATCTTAGAAACATAAGCACATACAAAAGGTGCAGGTGGAGCAAGCGAAAGGAAGAGCCTCCAGCAGGCTCGCGCCCAACAACAGGGCATGATGATTAATCGCGATGAAGAAGGAAGCAGAAATAGAACTAATCATCGTTGCACTTATCATGACAGGGGCAGAATAAACAAAAACAAGAGGGGAGAAATAAAGTACACAGAAATTTACAGTCGGAGACAATCGGAGCGACGTTGACTTAGAATACGCTACATGAGCACAAAGAACAAGTCAACATTCCAGTAGCCTCCAAACTCAAAAACCACAACATGCATACCTTACGCGGGCGGCTGCTCAATCTTCTTCTGGTTTTTGTTCGCCGTGAGACTCTTGTGGATGAAGGGCATAACTCCACCCCCAGCTATCGTTGCCCGTACTAGCATATCAAGTTCTTCGTCTCCGCGGATGGCAAGCTGCAAATGCCGGGGTGTGATACGCTTCACACGCAAGTCTTTTGACGCGTTACCTGAGATGCATCACCCACTCGTTGGTCAATCACGATAGCAACTGCGTGACGCATGCAGAGAATAATGAAGGCGTACCGGCCAGTTCGAGCACCTCCGCAGTAAGGTATTCCAGGATTGCAGACGTGTACACCGCAGCCTTCGCGCCGATGCGCATGTTATTTTGTGTACGCTGCTTCAGATATCTGTGGATACGTCCCACAGGGAACTGTCATCACGCGAAGCAGTAAATCGGAAGAGAATAATCAGTGGTGCTCTACAAAGGAAGAGACATTGAACGAGGAAAAGGCGCGTGTATGTGGCGGGACGTACCTGAAGTCCTGCTTTTGCGCTTCTCGTTTGGAAGGCCCTACGTTCTGTTTGTGTTGGGGCAGTCGCAGATCCCTCCCCTGACTTGGATTTTCCACCCTTCGCCGGAGCCATGGCGTTACTGAGTACGTGAGATGTTGTGAGATAGGGGGGAGGTGTGAATTGAATGAATTCACGATCTCAAGTGTGAGTAATTTCGATATCAGGATGAGTAAAAAAAAACTGTGATGGAAGGTGTCTCAGAAATGAAGATTATTGGTTTCAAGAGGCGGAGGCAGAGCGGAATGTCTCGGACGCGAGGGGAGATGTGTGGGTTGATGAAACGCGAAAGTGGCTGATGAGAGTACGAAAGAAACCGCGGAATTGCTTCTCCGATGAGCGTGGGATGTAATAAACAACATCACGTGTTCATATCGCGTGAACCATTCGGTGCATGCATAAGTTTGGCGGCTGGCCATAGTTTGGCAATGTCTTTCATTCATTGATACTTAATAACATTCCGTGCGCACAAATCTGTGTGCAAGTTGCAAGGAAGAAATAAGAAGGGCGACGAAGGTCGAAACTCAGGACACACAATCAGGCCAGCGACCTATTAATTCATCAGACCAAAGGCTACAAACGCAGAGTCAATTAAGATTACAAGCTGTGATGACTTCCATAAACCCACGCAACGACGGAAAGGGCCGCAGGCTATGATAGGAATGCAAAAGGGAATGAATGAGATGCAGGACAAAAAGAGTTCCGGAACTCAGAGAAGGTCATGATGCGGAGGCTGGTATCCCATTTGACTGTGGCTGCGTAGACTCTTTCTCATCATCGAGATCGTTCGCAGATGGTACAGCTGCAGAATTTGCAGCGCCGGCCGCTGTTTGCACCGGCTGCTGTGGGGAAACATCCCTATTACAGAGTTAATACATTTATGTCCGTCTACGAAAGCAAGGGCGATGCCCACCATTTAATCTGGAATCGAGTGACTCTCGGCTTGGTGCTAATATCCCTCACTAGCCGCTCGAATGTGATTTGAGCGGGTGGAGTGGACTTCATCTCCTCGTTGTCGTATTCAGTGTTCTGGTAGTATCCGACGCGCACAAATTCCTGATCTCGGTACGAGCCCGTCAAAATCAGCGCAGCCACACCGAGGACGTCTTCCGTTGGTATTTTGGACGGAGATGGAGCGGACCCCTCGAATTCGAAGGAATTGACACCTATCGGCACAGGTCCCACAAGACAGTCATCTAGCTCCTGGTCGAGCTCTTCATTCCCAGGAGAAGAGACGTAGATGAGGCGCCATTCAAGGTCTGCAGGTGATACATCGGTACGGTACCAGGTGCGTGAGACAGTGTACATGCGATAGAGATGAATGAAAGCGCGTACCATCTTTTAAAGCCGCAATGCATTCGAAGGTGACGCGAAAGTGATAAGGATCTAGGAAGCGCGCGGGATTGTTGAGGAATTCAACATTCTAGAACAGAAAACAAGAGTAAGGACGCGTAGTAAGGAAGTTCCGAGTGATCTTGGGCGTACACGGATAGTCACGATCGACATCTTGAGAGTAGACAAGTTAAAGAAAACGAAGATGAGTCGAGGAGAAGGAGATCCTTGAGTTTGAGGGTGAACGTCACTGTAATGAACGACTCGGACACGGTCATGTAAATGCAGTGTCGCGTCCTGTCACATTCTGTATCCTGTTACGTCACAATGAGTACTTTTATATTCTTTTCACATATTTCTGTGACACGTTCCTTACATAACTTAAAATAATTAGGCAATTGGATTGACATTGTGAGTAAAATGCAATATTAATGTGACACTGCGAATTGCCGGGTGGCGCGCTTGATCCTGCCTGAGTCTGGCATCGGAGGTACAGAGCAGACTCGACTGAAGCGCACGGCCGCATTCCTCTCTCAAGTTCTCTTCTTATTTACCGATTCTTTGACCCGCCTGATTTTCTCGTGTCTCTTCCTGAAAGCACTCCTCATTAATTGCCTCATTCTGAGCTCTCCTCGGAGGGCACTCGATAAAACCTGATTTCTGACCTGGTTTCGAGTTTCTCTTCTTTATTGTCTTCGAGCGACGACAGTACGATAACGACGAACTCAGTGCATTTCCCTTCTGCCGTGTACTTTCTGTGCCCTTGACTGCCTTCATGTTCTACCAAATCTCTTAGTGCATCACCGTCAGTCTTAACCCTCTCCACTGGTGCTCTCTTCTATATACCCAACACATTTATTACTCTCCGCCATGTCTTCCCCGCACCTGACTTCCTTCAGCGTTGAAGAGGAGGATACTTCCCTGGTGTCAACGCCAGTCGTCGCGAATCTCACCCCTACCGCAATCCATCCGTCGCCTGTCACCATCGCGTCCGTCGCGTCTTCTTCTGGCCACTCCGCAACCGACTCTTCTGTCACTCTTTTATCTCCTGTGTCGCAAGAGCCCAACACTAGTCACATCCGCCTTCCTATCCCAAATCCCTCGACGAACAGATCTCAGTCATCCTTCGCGTTTGTGGACATTTCGGACGATGGAGGGGGAGATTTTGATAATCTGCCTCCTGAGGTAGCTTCAGCGGATATTTCTATGGCACGTGAGTCTTCAAGTTCTATTCATCTCCTTGGTAGCGTTCTTGCGGCTATCTTCACCATTACCTGCTCCGATTACCACCTCCTGTTGCATCCCGAAGGGGGTCCTAAAATACGTTGTGTTTTTTCTTCTTTCATTCATTCGTTCCTCCCTTTTCCCTCCTACTCTGAGAGATATCTCTCAAGTGCGTTCGCCCCTCTCCTGCTGTGGGAGACGGACAGTGTAGGCACCTGTTGCTGCGGCTGTCAGCATCAAATCTGAGGTATTTGCTGTGTTCTACTTTCGAATGCAGTTGGTCGGGACCACGGCCAGAATGAGGGCGATCACAGGCTTTCCATTTCGTCTCGTTTTGCATTGACATGGCTCATATTTGAAATCTTCGTGCCTTAACTAACTTTGTGCGCAGCGGACGGCTCCTTTGTTGAAACCTCATCAGGGGCGGTCGCACGTGAGCTGAAGAAGCGATATGACCGTCACTTGGGCGTTGGAAAATCCATGCGTTCACCATACGCTATAACGGCGTTTGTGAATCAACATGGAAAACAGATGTTCCGTGTGGGGTGAGTTTGTTGTCTCCTTCTAACGACTCGATTAAGCCTATGTATATGGCTCAGGAACCGGGATCTGTCTGCCCCCGCGGCGGCAGCTGAAGAGGCTGAGCAACGGACGACTCTGCAACTGGAGCAGCACGCACAGGAGCGGCAACAGCTGCCTCCTCAAAAATCCCCCAAATCGTCCCGTTCCGGTCGTCGCTCAACGCGACGTTCACGCATGAGCATGCACTCTTTTTTACCGCCCTCCATGTTCCCCATTGTCAACCGTAACGGCGACTCTACACCTCCGATGGCGAGGCCATTCGCAAATGATGGTCCTCGATCTCCTCCAACACGCAAATTGAGGAAGACTCGCTCGAACCCGCAATTACCGGCGCCTCCAGCTGTGCTATCATCCAGTCCAACCTCACCTCAGCCGCCCTTGCACGCTGGTCGAGCCCACTCACAAAGTGTCACGGGCGCTGATATGCCTCGTCTACCCGTAGTCATGGTGGATGTGAAGCGCCCTCCGCGCGGCGACGTCTTCTCGGAGGTCATGCAGTGGAGCACTGCTTTGACTTCACCGTATAGCTCGAGCTCTGCTTCGTTTTCGGCGCTGAGTCTTCACCTGCCTAAAGAAGACAATGACGCACCCCATTCACCTGCCATCATCATTCACCCTTTCGGCTCCGGCGTCTCGTTCGATTCTCCATCACGAAGGTCAGAGTCGAACCTGGGTTTGCCTCATCTTTTACGGGAGATGCAGTCATTTGAATCTGGCTTGACGGCCAGGGCTGACCCTGTATCCAGGGCCGTCAAACCTGGTGCCCTCTCACCGTTGAGCTCACTGTCGACCACACAAACAATCGATGAGATATCCGCGATACATGATAATTCTGCATCATCACCATCACCTTCCCCTGCCTCTCCCGTCCCTCGTCTCTCCCGACCTCATCTACCAGATCTGACCTTCCTGCCTTCCATCGAGACATCTATGCATACGCGGTATTCGACGGAGGTATTTGATGTCCTGCAAACGTACCGCGGCCTGCCTCTGTTGGAGAAGCTATCTCTCGATTCTACAGAGACGACGGTGATAAAGATGTCTGCGAACGCTGATGACACAGCTGCTCCTCGAGACGATCCTCGTTTTGTCATCTGGGGAGAGGTATATCCCGAGGCTGATGATGGGTCCGTCTCGCAGAATAGTCATACCAATCTCTCCTTCCCTTCAGAACGGCGAAGTACGAAGGCAAGAGACTCGATCGCGATTGATAATCCCAGCGTGCACGTCTCCTCTGCCGAGGGCCCCCACAAGGTGATGGTTGCCGCAACCATCGAACGGTGGATAGCTCAGCTGACGAGCGAGCTGAACTACGACGAACTTCTGGTTTTCTTCTTGACCTATCGGACGTACATCAGCGCCGTAGATCTGTGCCACTTGTTAATCTGTCGGTTCCACTGGGCTTTGGGTCAGCCAAGCTCCGATCACGACGAGATGGTGCGGAGGATTGTGCGGGTGCGAACCTTTGTTGCGATACGGTACTGGCTCTTGACTTTTTTTCGCCATCGACTTCCTGCCGAATCGGGACTTGAGGCTTTTGTTAGCGAGTTGGCTAAACACGCTCAAGAAGGATCCGATCCTGCAGAAGCATAGCGATGCGACGGTCAGTTCAACTTCCCCTTTTGGCCGTTACCCTTTAACTAAGATTATGATTGTGTTGCAGAGCACCGTTCGTAAGTTGGTTTCAGTCGTAAGGGAGTGCCAAGAAGCCCATGCCCGCAGAGGAGGGTTCGGCGCCTTTAATGGTGTCGCTGTCGGACCGGTGGCGAACCTCTCCGGCGAAACGAGTGCATCCGGTGAACCTCCCAGAAAGTCATCAGCCAACGACGACTCTGATCTTGACCTGGATTTCTTCGCGGACTATCCCACGTCATCTGGCTTCCCTCCTGCTAACAACCAGGATATGAGCTCCAATGGAGAGGGCACCAATGCGTTGCAACCCCACCACAGGGCGATATTACAACATCTCCCGTCTACAATAGCGACACCCAGTTTGCCTATAACGCCGACTCCAGCAACTTTGCCTGTTCATAAGAGCGCAATTTCCCGTGCACTTGTCCGAACTATTGGTCGTCTCGGTCGATGGAGGCGCGTCCTTAACTCGCGATCGGCAGTTCCTGCGCCTCTTGGGGTATGCAATGATGTGTCGGCTTTTGACCTCGAGCTCAATGCTACGGGCGATCTGCTAACCGTGCGAGGCGGAGTTGAGCAATACCTCAAGATGATAGAAGTCAAACCGACATCACCGACAAGTTCACAAACTCCCTCTGGCCTTGCATCAGTTCCCGGACAAATTCCATCACCACCCGTCGAAGTTGTCACCCCTCCACCTTACCCACCGCCCGTACCCCCATCGATAGACGATGGCGTGGAAAACCTTGCTGACAAGACTGGCAAGGTCGAGGATGACCCACAGCCTTTGGCTAAAGTTATCGAAGGATCTGATGGGAGCTCGGACGCGGCCGAAACCGTCGAGCCGGAACCCGTTGGTAGAAATGGGGAGCAAGTCGTATCGTTTCAGTCGAGCACTCGCAACCGCACTTCATCCAGTTCTTCCGGATCCTCAGATTATGGAGAACCTCTACGACCTGGTCAGCCAGAGCAGTCCAGCTTCACACAGCCATCAGTTCGGCAGGGACCGTGGGAGATGAACGTCGCTCCCGATGATGAACTCGATTTCTCCAACGCATCTTCTGAGGTGTCTAGCAATCCTGCAGCTCCACCTGGGTTGCTGAAGCCTTCACGTCGACTGCCTTTGCGTCGTGATTTCGAGTTTGTTGATAGTAATCGGGACAGCGTCTCTTCGATGGGCCTTACGTCGAATGATTCCATAATGTCTGGGCCAACTAGTTCTGTGGCGTCCGATGCGTCGACAGATGGCGGATTAGGCATGATCCAGCAGTGGCAGGTGAACGCGCTTGTGGATTCTTTGAGCGACGAGGAGGAGGTTGGCGATGTCGAGGACGCGCTGAGACGGCTTGAGGGGCAGATGAACCCTCAGAAGCAACGTGCGAAAGAGTCCAAAGTGAATAATTGGATCGAGACGATTCGCGGCCGCATGGACGTGGGGGAACACGGTCACGAAGTTTCACCTCTGTCGCTGGAGTTCTCATCGGAGGCCGAGGAAGACGACGTGTTTCAGACGGATATAGATACGCAGGAAGGGTCATCGCCCTCGGCGACGGACTTGCGCAGCTCGGTGCTGTCCGACTTGTCTCCCGTGTCCGAGACAAAGTCGACTTTGGAAGGCAATGCGATCCTGTCTCCGCCGAAGTCGACGTCAGCTCCCCATACTTCGTCAGCGCCCTGTGTTGATGCAAAACCTGCAGTGGAAGATGCCGTTCCTATTGAGATTCTACAAAGCCGGGTCTCCACTTCGCCATCTCTTTCACCCAAGTTCAGTCAGGCGACTGCACCACCAATGCTTGGCCAACCAACCTCCAACTTAGCGCACTCACAAAGGCCTCGAGTCTATCGTTGCTTTGTGCTGGGCCACGGTTCGGGTGAACTAGCGCAGCATTTCACGATGATCGACAGGGAACTGTTTCTCGGCGTTAAGTTTGAGGAGCTTGCGTCTGACGACTGGATCGGGAGCGTGGACGATGCAAACGTATTGGATTGGGGGCAGTTTTTGAAGGATCGAGCAAGGTGGAGAGCGGAGGGACGAAGTGGGTACAAGACCAGCGCACTTGCAGCTGCAAGAGGGAGATTCAACTTGATCGCGAATTTTGTATTGTCAGAGGTTGTGCTTACTCACCCGGCAGAGAGGCCTGCTCTCGTGGGCAAGTTCATCCGCATCGCGTGGGTACGTTCTATTTCTGAATCGTATGCTTTCATCGAAGTACTCGCTCATTAAATTCCACTTTCAGAAATGCTACAGCCTTGACAACTACGGCACGCTGGTCGCCATTATAGCCGGCTTGCGGAGTGAGTGGGTATCGAAGGCGATGCGCAAGTCATGGCACCGGCTGAACTCCTTCAACCAGCGGATTTTCAACGATTTAACTTCGTTCTGTGATAGCGCAGACCATTTCGGTCATATACGCAACGCGGTCGCTGCGATGTCGGAGGCCAAGGCTTCGGCCGCTGCGACTGAGGATACCGCCTCGTCGGCGAGGAGTTCTATGACGAGGAGCAAATCAGCATCGGAGGGCAAGCCTGTAAAGCCTGCTGCATGTGTTCCTTTTCTCGGTTCGTTTCACCGATATTTGACCGTTCGTGATCTGCGCAATAACTGATGGTCGTCGCGTTGTAGGCATTTATCTCTCTCAGTTGTACCGCTTCAGCCAGCTGCCAGACCTCATTGACCCAACTGCGCCGAATGAGGCAGTGGGCATTGACCCGATGACGGGCAACTTCAACGCGCCAGCGCATCCTGAGGTGTTCGACTCACTCGCGCCACTCCCGCCCGCGATGCAGCTCGAGCCTCTGATCAACGTGCAGAAACAGCGACTCATCGCGGGCGCGATCAAGGATCTCGTCGCGGGACAGCATCTGGCGAGCAGAGTGCAGTTCAGCATCGATCGCAAGCTGTTCCAGCGGTGTCTGCGTTTGAGAGGTTTGAGCGATGAGATGCTGACCAAGGCTCTCTCTATGTACCCCGTTTGACCAGGACGCGCTAGTGAATGTGAGGCGGGGAGAACAATTGAAGTGTATTGTAGTGTTGGACGTACGGCTATCCGTCGTTGCGTGTTAATTCTCGTCTTTCCTCCATTACCTTCTTCTGGTTGTTCCAGTTTTTCCTTTTCCTTTTTCTCCTCTTTTTTTTTTTGGTTTCACGGGTTCTGGTGGTCGTACTCACGCGGATAGAATTTGCACGTTGTTGTGAGATATGAATTTGAGTCAGCCTATTGGTCTCACAGATGAGCGCTTCTCCTCATTTCGCCAATTGTCGCGTGTTTCGTCAGATCGTTTCGAGGGTCCAACAAGCACAACAACGTGGTTGCTTGAGACACTATATATGGTGAAGAATGTCGGGGGACAGAACGAAATAGATAGTCTTATGTACAGAAAATTCTGCAGGCACGATTGGAGATAAGTGTAAACATTCTGAAGAGAACGTCTTGAATAAAGCCGACGAATATCAAGTTCCCGCTCGTGAACAAACGTGGGCATGAAAAACCATTTATGAGAATATCAACAGATAGAAAGGCGTAACAGATAAGGAGGCATAAAGATGGGAAGGCGTAATGAATAGGAAAATATGACAATGGTAGCTTTAGAAGTCGTCTGCCTTGTTTGTGTGTAAAAAGGGTTTTTGATGGATAGATCATCTTGCGATCCATTCAAGTCAACTAAGCACCCGTCGGTATGACTGACCGCCGCAGGTACGAACCTCCACCACTGATATGCTCAGAAAGCGCCATATCCAGCCGCACTTCCAACTTTCCTCGACCTGATGCACCATCCCGCGTTGGCAAGGAGTAAAATCGCAGTCACGGGCGCAATGGCGGCCTGTGCGATGATCGTGCCCATATTGGTTGGCGTGCCCCAGCTGATCTCGCCGTCTGATGCGAACACGGCAGAAAAGACCGTCATGGCAAAACCGGCGAGCAGCACGAAGGCGCAGATGCCGAGGACCAAAATGTTAGCGAGGGATGCAGCTGGCGGAAAGAAATCGGGCGTGCGGTGGTCGTTTGCGCGTGCGCGCCGCGCGAGATGGATGAGCGTCGCATCATGAAGGATGATGATTAGACTGGCCGCAACGTTTAGCCAGAAGGAAACGGTCCCGAGGTCAAGCATGGAGATGACGAAGAGGGCGATGGAAAGGACGAGGGTCATGATTGTGAGCGTGTAGAGCGGCTTGGGTAAGATATAGCCGTTGTTCATCAAGACCATGTTGAGCTATGAGTTCGTCTGACGGCGCTGCTGATACCTTTGACTTTGGCTGTGGAGGGATGAGCAGGGGAACACACGCGAGGGCGCGGATCCAATGGTTCAAGAGCACAGCCAAGAATCAGATGTCTGAGAAGAGAACAGTCATGGGACGATGGTCGCGGGTTTAATTGGGCCTTTCCATTGCGGGGAACTCTGGGAACCTCAATAATGGCCATGTGCTTTGCCTAGTAGATCCCATCAGGGGCCACTGCCAGTGAGAAACAGTTTCCTTCTTGGATTTGGAAGGCCTGAGCGGTTCTCAGAAAGACGTTCGCGTCAGGATAGAAGTCATCGACGAGAGAAAAATCTGAATGAATCCAGAACATATCTGAAAACAGGAGACAGTGATGGTGGTCGAATCCTGGCCGCAGAATGACAATCAAGCGAGTACGGCGGCCCAGAAAGCACTCGTGGCCGCCATGAGATCAGGAAATTATTTTGAACTTTGATACATAAGGATATCCATATTAGGAAACTCTTGTGGTTCGCGCGCTATCCTATATTGATCCTATTTTGTCGAAGCATTGCATTGACAGGTGTCTGAGAAGGTACATCCGAAACTCCCAGAATTATAACACTGACCAATGGTTGCCGACAATTTTTAATGACTTTTTCTCCCGCCGCGGAGATGAACTATTGCAGGCTGGTGGGAGGCGCGGATAACAAGGACCCCCGGCAACCCACCAAAATGTATGTTCTTCCCACGGTAGTCCAGCGGCGCGTAGCGCCGCAGCTCTGAAATTTTTCCGGTAGTTGGGGTACCGGAAATGGGTCAGTATCTATGAAATTTCTCCGGTAGTCAGTTCCCTGTGGTTGAGGTCTGATCCGATTTGCGGTAGTCCAGTCATCGGGTTGTCA
>SGPL01000280.1:0-43480 GCA_004802705.1 Bondarzewia mesenterica | reverse complement strand
TTTTTTCGAATTTTTTCGATTTTTAGAGGTCGGGTCATTTGTCCACCAGTTCAGGCGGAAAAGTTGAGGTCGGGTAACCTCACGGTAGGGAATTGCCTTATTTGGGTGAGGTTTTTGTCCACCAGTTCAGAGCCGAAAGGCCGAAATTTTTGACCCGACCTCACCCCCTATTATCAGGGGGCCTCCTCTTAAGTTACCGGTGACCGCTTTGTAAGCGTCTACTCTTGCTTCTGCTCCCATGGAAAACAATGGCGGCCATCCACAGTACCCGTCCAACCCTGGCTACGCGAACGAAGCGAATGCTATGCAGCTAATGAGCCTCGCGGATATCGAGAGTCGCGGTATCACTCCCGAGCAGTACCAGACGATTTCAGCGCAATTGGCAGGGATGCAGCGTGTGGCGGATATGGGGTTGCAGGTCAACGTCCGGAGACATCTCCAGACGGTGGCAGAAGATGGGCGACGGGCACAGTGCGTATCGTGCTCTACCCGCCTGTGGTATTCTGACGCGATATTTGTTTTTAGGCAGCAATTGCAGCAGCTGGACCAGTGGATGGGGAATCCGGGTTTTGCTCAGTTAGTCACCTTCGCCTTCAGACGCGTCTTTGGCTGACAGTTCTTTAGATCACAGTTTCCAGCAAATCAGTTCCCATATGGCCAGTCGAACGATGTTCCCCATACTCCTGCTCATCATCAAGCTGGGCATCAAGCCGCTTCGATCGTTGAAGTTCCGAGCCCTCAGGTCAGCTAATCAGCTTGCTAACCGCCTTCGGCACTCATTCGTGTCACTAACTTCTGCATTGTTCACCCAGAATGCTTCTTCAATTCCTCTCTTTTCGCAATCTGCGACTCAGCCTGCACCCAGTGCTGCTTCGTCTCAACAGCAACATCGCTCCTTTATTTGGAGGACTTCCCAGCCTGCTCAGTTCTCGCCGCAAAGTAATCAACCAGCCGGAACGGCAATGCCCCAGACGAATCCGATTATGGGTTGGCAGGCAGCAGGTGTCAGTTACTCTATCGTCATGAAAAACCAGGTCAGAAAGTCTCATTTGTGAAACGATAGCATCGTTTGTTTCAGCAGCAACAGCAAGACCAAAACGGCTTGGGGCTCTTTGAGCAGCAGCCCTTACTGTCTGCAAGCACAGCTGGAGCAGGAGCCCCTAGTACATATCATTATTTATCATACATACTGCATTGACTGACACATATCATAGATCAGCAATCTCACGACACTCCACAGGGTCCATCTGCAGCAGCAGCATATCCTGCCGATTCTCAAACTTCGGAATATCATCCCGGAGCCTACGAAACTCTGAAAAAATTCGCTCTCAGTCATGGGTTGGAGAATGCCGCCCAAGGTCTGCTCTCTTTTCTTTTCTTCTTCTTTTTATCGAAACTGTCTCAATCGTCACGCCCAGCAGAAAATTTTGTACGCATCTTTATCCAATATGCGAAGGTTCGTTCTATGTTCCGCCCTCGTAGCACTCAGTCCTCACCTCGCATTAGGAACATGGGCAAGAAGCGGCCAAGAAGAGGGTGTACGATATCATAAAGTATCTGAAGATGCCATCCGCCAAGCCTTTTGCACATCCTGTCGACAGCGCTTCTAATGGACCGGTATCCACAGAAGCTGGTCAAAGCACTCAGAGACCCAGTGATCGTCGTCCTCCAGCCAGACAAACTGCAGCGACTCCCAAGCAGCATCCGGTTGATCAATCGACTGCATATAATCTTTCCACTGCTGCTGCGACGGCTCTCGCCTCCGCCCATCAACACCCTTCGATGCAGGGTGGTCCAGCCGTCGCCGGTTCATCTGTTACCGCGTCCAGCGGCGCGCCGGCTCGTCCTGCTTCATCCGCTCAGCCGTCGAGGGCCGCCGCCTCCGCAGTTGGCACAACAAAGCGTTCATTTGGTGGTCTCCCCGATGTCCCTTCATCTGTCACGAACCCGAACTTCGTGCCATCGAATACTCAAGCCTTTACTCCTTCGGTTTCTACTGTATATCAAATGCTGCGGGCATCCGGTCGTCCCTCTTCCACTACTTCAGCAACAACAAGTGCATTAAAGTCTAACGTCTCAACATCTTTGTCGGCCCCTCATGTCCCGTCGTCGAGTTTTGTTGACACAAACAAGCGTTACATCCCGGTTCCCAAGGGCACCAGTACCGATAGCTCGGCCCCATTATTCCCAGGGAATTGCCAATCTCTATAATAGCAGAGCCGCTAAGGCCCAACAGGCTACTGCTCGTGCTCCCGAAAGGACTGCCGTTACAGCTCAAGGTTCACAACAATTGCCACGCGCTCCCCCGCAGCTACCAATTTCGGTTCAGGTTCAAGGAGAGACTACCCAGCGCCCACCTTCCACAAGTATACCTGCCACTAGGCCTGTACCAACTACACCAGAGCCGAGTCCTTCCGGCTCGCTCAAGCCACCGCCACGGACCAGTCCTCAACAAGCACGCAGATCAACTCTCGCAAGGGATCTATTGTTATCGTTGAGCTTCCAGGATTCGTCCGGAGCGCAGTTTCCTGACGTCTCTCCCGGATCTGTGACTGAATCACCGATATCGAAGAAGAGGAAACGGTCGAATTCGGATGTGGAGGGGTCCATTGCCGATGGTCTCAGGTCGGACAGGCCACCACCAGCCGTGGAAACGCCAGAGCATATCATCACGGAGGAAGCGGCGACTATGTCACGAATCGCGTCTGCCGCACCACCGAACTCTGATCTTGATCTCATTCCGTCCTTGTCAGATGCGCGTCCTCCTGATGACAATATACTGGCCGCCCGAAACCAGCCTGCCCCCGAAACCGTGTCGTTGAAGCATGTGTCTCCCCCTCCCCATGTCGCAATGGCTCTGCCAACGGAGGGCAGTATCGAAGCGGTACAACAAAGTCGGGTTGATGTAATCGAAATTGGAGATGACACTGATTTGGCACCCGAATCAGCACCAGAGGAGGAACCGGCTCACGTTGATGCCTCCATCTCCATACTACCCGATTCCCTCGCAGAAAGTGCGGACAATATCACTATCCGATCTGATGAATCGTTCCTGGGACGTGCTTTCGCTACATTACAGACACCTGTCCCAGCGCCTGCGGATATACCTATCATCACCTCTCCGGAAGCTCCAGCCCACGATCTTCCTCCGACAGGACTCTCGCCCCTTCCATTTGTTTCCATGTTCCATGAAGATTATGAAGATGGTATTGAAATCGTTGAACTACCTCCCGAGTCACCTCTGGTGGAGGAGATTGAACCCGAGCCTCCGGCACCCAGCACACCCGGCGTCTCCGAGGAGATGCGGGACACGAGGGAAAAGACACCATTGTTTCTACCCTCACCCAGCCAATCTCCCGTAGATCAGTCGCCTCCTCCTATCCCCAAAATCCGTCGACCAGATTCGTTCGCACTTAAACCAGGGATGCTGGCGTCAAAAAGCTCGGCAGCTGTCGGAGCTGCACCGTTCCGAGACTCGTTTGCGTCTGCAAGGTCAAATGGGATCTTGCAACCTTCACGTGGGCAACGATCATCGAAGAATACGGCGTATGTTCTCGTGCCTTCTCCGCCGGAGTACGTGAAGAGGTTGAAGGAGAGAGAAGCCAATCGACGTCGGAAGGAGAGTGCAGAAGTGTCTCCTGGTGCGTTTCCCCTTCGTCACTTTTGATTTCGAATTTCCTGACTCCGAAGTCTTCTAACAGAGCTCCGGGAGAAGAGAGGTTTGTGAAGTCCGTGAACCTC
Source organism: Bondarzewia mesenterica (assembly GCA_004802705.1). Taxonomy (NCBI): domain Eukaryota; kingdom Fungi; phylum Basidiomycota; class Agaricomycetes; order Russulales; family Bondarzewiaceae; genus Bondarzewia; species Bondarzewia mesenterica. Next base: position 39,739 of record SGPL01000280.1, on the reverse strand, counting down.
TTTACTTTGCAGCTGAACGATATGGTAGAACGAGAAGCTGTCCAATATTCTTCGACTCGGCTCCGCCCAAATCGTTGTTACTGGATGGGCTGTGATGCTCGGCTTAACTCTGAGATGGTTCTGAGACAACACGTGAAAACGCACATAAAAGAAGAAGAGAAGCTGCGCAGACAGACGGTTTGTAAAACTTTTTTTTCTTATCTCCAGCCTCTGAATTGATTTCATGGAAGGGGTCAGTCTGTGGTTGGAAGGGCTGTGGGACCACCGTCAAACCGAAGTTGTTTCGACAGCATGTGAATCGTCATACGGCTCTTTACCACTGCGCGTATGAAGGTACAGTACTATCTCCTTATTTAAATTTAAACATAATTTGACCGACTGTGCACGGTAAGGCTGTCAAAATTCATTTCCCAATCGACCTGAAGATTTAGAGTTGCATCATCGACGTTTTCACCAGAACGATTACCTCTCCCCTTCGGCGAAACTTTTCAAACCTGACTTGTCGAAAAGTTTACCGCCCTTGCCACATACATTGCCGTCATACATGTCGGTGACTCTGCGTGTCTCCGCTGAGCCCATCTCAAGAGAAAGACATGTGAAACTGGGTCCATGGGTAGGTGTCTGGTGCATAAGTCTATGATATTTTGTGCTGAGACCGCTGTACGTCTTCAGGTTTTCCGGCGGATCTTTGGAGACATTGACCGTGATATGCTGAAGTCGCATGATGCCAAAGCTTCGCGATCCTCCCTTCGGATGGTAGACAAGACTGCTACATCAGAGGCAGATGATCAAGACGCGTATGAATACCTGGACCGGGTTCAAAATGCTCGAATGGACGAGTATGATTTCCTCACGCGAATATCTTACCCCACGCGGATTTCTTGTGATGACATTGATTCACAAAGCGTCTCTCGACGCTTGTTCAACGGGATGGTGTTCTGGGGACCTGGCGATAGCGATGATGGCGATGGCGTATCAAATGTCGCAGAGGCAACAATACCCGATACGCCCACAAAGGCTATCTCTGCGGACTTGGATTCGCACGTCATACAGGGAGTCGCTGGAGCGCCTGATGCATACGAGGCTGAAAAAGAGCACGTGCGGACTCTCACCGAAGGGACTCCGGGGAGTGAAGGTGGTGTGGTTGATGTCGTGATGTCGGCTCCTGATGGGGATGTGAAGCTCCCGAAGGACGAGACAGAGACACGAAGAGGAAGCACGGAAGGCTTGGACGTGAATATGGATGCTGATGCGGTAGAGGAGCTGTTGTAGGGGTTGTCTGTCGATCTTATCCTAGATTTCCCCTCATCTCGTTACAGGTTTGGTTTCATAGTATTTCCAGACATATGCAAATGAGAGCTCTGTTGAGTTTTGAACGTTTTTAAACCATCAGAGCATGTGTTGGCAAATATAAATCCATGATTAGGTTCAAAAGTTTGATATAAAAGGAAATATGGTGACTTCCTGTCCGACGGCTAGTATCACTTCAATTCGACCGTCCCCTCACCTCCTGCTCCTCTCCTCTCCAGTCTTCCCACCATATCCATGGCCACCGGCTTTGAGATCAGTGGTTGGTTTTCATTTCTTACTTATATGCTGCTAGATACTTATGCTGAACGTATCAGGGCCGACATATGTCTCGCCACGGTCGGCAGACGTTATTCTGTCGGATATACGTCCCATCAAGCTCACGGCAGAAGCTCTACAATGTTTAAACGCTCTTCTCGACGAGATTCTGCGTGGCGTTGTTGCGGCTGCCCATTCCTTATCCACTGACCGCCTCAAACTCGGTCTGCTCAAGGTGCTTCCGACTACTCTCGGCAAGGAGGCGCTACTGGAGGCCGAGATGGAGTTGCGGGCTTACTGGGAGAGGACGAGTGCTGGCAGGTTGGGGCCATCGCCTGCTACCGCAGAGGGTGGGATAGATGCGGATTTCAGCCTTCAGTGGGCAATTGAGGTGCGCAATCACGCACTCTATACCTACCAGCACGACCTCATCACCAAAATTAACAGTTAATGCGACTCAAGTGTGAAGCGTACTCCACGTTGAACGACTCAGATGAGGATGCACAGGCCGAGAGTCGACTCAACGATAGGTTGGGCGGACCTGCAAGTGGGAAGAAGGCGGCCATGATTGCGCCAGCCGCTTTGTATCTTACCGCTATCCTTGAGTAAGTGATGAAACTCGCCCTTTCCTGCGTGATGATTGACACCCTCTTTCAGATGCATTTGCGAGTAAGCCAAACACCTGTTTTATCATATAATTTCTGATGGAAGCTGACCGTTTCTGACGGCAGACATATTCTCTCGAACATTGGACGCGTCGCGACGCGGGACAGCAGCCGTACAATTGCGAGTCTACAGGAATTATTTGTCGCACTCTGTGAGGACGACTCGATGTATTCTCTGTTCAAGTCGATGAAAAGTGGGTCTTTGACTGACAGCTGTTGACTTTTGTTGCCGAGATCTCATCTTTCCAACTTTCAAATCCGGGAACAGTGTACGATCAAATAGAGAGTCTGGTAAAAGCGCCTAGATCGAGGCGGAGCAAGTCTATTTCAAGGCCCAGCGAACGTCTTGAGACACCGTCCCCTTTCCAGGATGGCGTATCTCTTAAGGAGTCGGCGTCGGCGTTGTCCTCGCGCTCTCGCATCTCTTCGGAGTCCTCGACGTCGACAGCTGTCTTAGGGCCGAACAATACTTCTCGAAGCTCGCAGGATAAGCACAGGGCCATAATGATGTTTAAGGCACCCAATCGTTCGTCAAGTGACCGTGACATCCCACACACCGATCTATTAGGATCTCCCCGAAAGTCACAGGACGGACCTAGAAAAAGTTCGGGCGGCCAGAGCGACACCCTTATAAGCGGCTCGTCCGTGGACGAAGAGGTCGGTCTCATATCATCCTTCTCTGCGTCCCTTCTCACACTTCAGGTATGTGCACAGGGTGATCTTGACCAGGAATTTGATGATTTGATGCGTTCTGGGGATACGATGAAGATGTCGCTTACTCCCGACAGACTAAGGACCATGGAGGTGCGTAGGACGCTCGCTGTATCTCGTTCTGTTTTCTCATCGTCATCTAGGTTCACAAACAGGGTAAAAGCCAACGGATGCCCAGACATGCTTCTGCGGAAAACATAGCCCCTCCAAAAATGGATTCATCGCCCACCATCTCTCCTCCCTCATCAGAATCTAAATTACGATCTGTTGGCACTCGTAGGCCATCTTTGCATGCTGTGGAGTCCATTGTCGAAGACGAGGAAGAGCCTAATCAACCGAACGGTATAACCACTGTCCCTTCCAATATTCGCGCAGGGTTGAATGATATACCCCGCTCCCTTTCCCCCTCGTCCTTATTTCGCCTTCGCTCCCTTTCCACCTCCAATGCGCCCCACGGCTTGTCTGTTGTACGGAAAGCCTCTCTTGGTCTAGGCAGTTCTGTCTCCACGCCACCTGTGTCCATGCGCTCCAAACCCGATCAGCGTATCGCATCAAAACAGGACGGTGTTCCTGGCGTGCCCAAACGGACGCGGAAAGTCCAACGTAATCGTGAATCGCTTGATCTGGATGATATCATGAACGGTTTTGATGATGAAAACGAGGATAAGGCAGCAGCCGTTGCTGAAACGAAGTCTGCAGCGAATCGCAAGGGAGGGCCTGGTTATGTTTCCCCCAACACGCAGGAATTGATTGATTTCCTTGCGGAGGGGCCACCTGTCACAGTGCAACCCCACAGACCCGCTGCTATGAGCTCCATTTCGTTGACGCCAACCACGAAGTCGGCTTCCAGGGGGTCAGGAAGGTTGCAGAGGATGATATCCAAGTTGAGTTTGGGAGGCGACAGGTCTGATTCGCCTAGCAAGGTACGCAGGACGCCTTCAGCGAATACCATCAGCGTGCCCCCGACCCCGTCGGTGCCGCTAAATTTCGCTGTGCCTCTTCCTGTCCCCGTCAAGCCTATTCCCCCGCGCATCCTAGTTGCGCCTCTATCCCCTCCCTCGTCGCCTTCTCGAGGCTCTACGCCTGATACTTCTACACTCGAAGGAGAACTCGACCGCTCTCGGAAGCAGTCTCTTGTACGCAGAGCTGTTCCCAACTGGGAATCCTTTGATTCGCCACCTATCGCTACTCCTCCCAAAGATCGTCTTACTCCTTCTCCTCGTCCTCCTCCTTCACCCGTTCCACCGCCGAAACCATCCCCTTCGTCAAGTGTACAGTCCATCAACGGCATCGTGAAGCCTGCTGTGAAGCGGGAACCTGTTCCAGCACTTCGCGAGGAAAGCTCCAGACCACGGTCTGCCCGTTCAGAGAAAAATGGGGAGAACGGTCTCGCGAAGGAATCTAGTGGGACGGCACACAAGCCCTCCAGCTACAGGCCGCGCTCTTCTCGCTCTAATCGGCCAACATCTGCCGGCTCAGATGCTGGCTCCAAGCGGGCAAGCGTGAAGAAACCTGTCTTGACACCAGAGCCTGTAGAGACTGCACCTCTTCCCCCCTCCCTGTCAGAGGCAATGGTATTGGAGATGCGTCGTTTCCTAGCGAAAGCGACAACTGCGGATGAGTGTCGGCTGCTGGTCGACATGTTCATGACCAAGGCTGGCATTTCTTTTTCCCTTCCTACCGACGGCGATGCTCTCTCGCCCACACGTGTGTCCCAACCTTCCGATCCAGATATATCTCTCCCGTTGGAGTCTATGATGCCTCTTCTGGAAACCTCCCTCGTCGAGATGTTCCTTGGAGGTGACTACCACGAATCTCTATTGTCGGGCAATGTAGACGATGACGGTGCCGTGGCTCTGGTTTCTCCTCATACCCCCAAACGCGTGGATGTTGAGCATATCAATATCCAATCTCTGCTCCCTGCTTCTGACCCCGATACCCATGGAGAAATCCGCACCCAGTCCCCAACTGTCTCGGAAGTCCCCTCCCGACAGCTTGTCAATGCTGTTCTATAATACCCTATATCTTAGCCGAATATATACACTGCTTTCCGCGCTCCCATCCTTATGTTGCCCACTTCCGTACTCTCATTTCAACACTGTCTTTCCTTCTGTTATCTTTGCTGCCGACTATATCTTTAAGATAGATTTTCGTGTGTGCAGATCTATCTGTCTCCACTACGTACGTACCGAGCTTGAATGCTATATATGCACTGTCTTACCGTTATCCTTATTGTCCTCTCATGGATGGGTTCTGGATTCTAATACGAAGCTTATTTTACTGTACAGTGTTAGGGATGAATGACATAACCGCGGTATTATACGTGGTGCATATGGCATCTCGGCGCACATGTATATATTGGATGAGCTGCAGAAGCCTGCAGAAGCGTGCTTTTATTTTGACGTCTACGCTCTAGCACTTGGTTAAGTAGCGGAAGAACTACCGCCTGATCAGAACTACCTGTAAGTGCGAACTCAGATGAGAATCCAGCCCTCTTGGTTCTGGCTCTCGTCCCTGACGCGCTGGCACAGCTTCTGGAAGTTCTCTAACTCAAACCATGCCGGGATTTCCTTCCACAGCTCTGCCCGCGCGCGATTGACGGCAGTTGCAAAGTCCAGCTTGCAGAAGCAGCAGAGGCGGAGGCCGTACAATCGTTCTCCGTCCGAGAAGTCGGTCCGATGGAGCATGTCGATAGTCTGGAGGAGCGTGAAAAGCGGGTCCGCGTCTCGACCAGAGGCGATTCCGCCAACGGAGCGAAGAGTGTTCAGGGTGATGAAGTAGAAAGATTCGTGGCATTGGCGCCCGGAGTCGTCGTCCTGGTGCAGACATGAAGGGGAGATGGGTCGCTCGGTAAGTTCTTTGGAGATGAAGGCTGCAATAGTGCGTTGGGCGGCTTCACGTCCGCGGAACGTGGTTACCAAATCCTCGTGTGATAGAAACACGTGGGACGGAATGGATGTTGCTTCAGGTGGAGGTGAGGGATCGGACGATGTGGTGGGAACGGCTGGTGGGAAGGGTGGAGGCTGTGGTGCGGCCCCCATCGCTGTCTTGGAAGCCCCATAGCGTGCGAGGTCGTAGAAGGCGGCGGGAAGGAGAAACTCGAGGTCTAGTTCGCGAGCAAGATTGATGACTAGGATGGGATTGGGGATGCTGTCGCGAGGACCATAACGACCGTTCGCATCAGTCGCTGCTTTTTCACGCTGGTCCCAGCCCTCGAGGGTGAGAGGAAAGTTGCATTGGAGATGGGCTATACAGAGTGTGCGCAGGTTCTCAATCATGTATTTTGTGGATAGACGAAGGACGCCGGCCAGAAATGGGAAATCTTTTGGAAATGGCTTTCTGAAGTATCTGGCGTGTGCACATCAACCACTATGGTCATGAATTCTCAGAAAATCTGTGGACTTACAGTCCATCGTAGAGTGCCCGAAGTAGACAATACACGTCGGAGGGGTTATCGTAAAGCTCAACAAATGGAAGGCCATAGAGATGCGGCTGTTCTTCGGGCTGTGGTATTGAAAAGAGGTCTTTGAACACGTCCGAATGACGTGCTAAATGCCCTCGATGGACCTTGAAAACACATGTCCCAGAAAGAAGAACCACATTTCCATCGGAGAGCCAGAAATCTTTACAGATTCGGTGACAGCCATTCAGCTCAGGTATAGCGAAGGGAAGAAGGATGAGCTCGTCATCCGGAGTAGAGGATAACAAAGGGGTTTGTTTCATGGGAATTGGATGTTTGGGACGAATCTGAATGAGCTGATGGGATGAATAGGTTTTGAGCTAGATAAAATAAATGGAAAATGCCAGGAGAAGAACAACGTCGGCGGTGTGGGTCGTGCAGCACCTATTTGGAAAAAAACCAGACTGGAACGACATGATCGGCAACAATCCGACCAAGCCGGTTCCTATAGGTATCCTGTCAGTCCAGTGAGAAAACATGCAAGAAATTTCACTCTTTTATCCACTACTGTACAGCCCGAGATCACCGCGCCTTCACCCTCTAGTGATGAAACGGGTATCGGCGTACCTATGGTGTGATTACGCGAAGACAACAACACATGAATTCTCTCTTCATTGAAATATAGGAGAGACAATTTTATGAATCACTCGCTGGAAATAGAGAGAATTGAAGATTCTAGATGACATGATGAGTGGAAGAAGACAAGTGTGAACTGGCATCGGTGCCAGCAAGCAGGCGCGTTTACACTCGTGACCGCGTCAACCAATCACCTGATCGTTACATAGTTTTCCCGCTCAAGTGCGGGGTAAGTAAACCGACAAATGACCACCTGAAATGCAAACATGTTCTTAGCAACTGCGCGTCATATACTTTCAATACAACGTGCATCATGGATTTCAACGCGATGCTACATCTCTAATTCGTCTACGAAGGAGGCCTTTCTACAGGATATTCCCACACATCCAGGCGTCAGCACATTGTTGTTGAATCGACCGCAGAGCAAGAATGCGATATCGCTGAGATTGCTGAAGGTTTACTCCCAAATTATCTGTTACATTGACATGACATGACCTCGATATTCACAGGAATTCACAGAATGCCTAGACGATGCTCGCTTCGACAATAAGTGCGTCTCCACTAGAACTGCTACCCACAGTACTCACCAGTCCTGCTATAGGATCCGCGTACTCATATTGGGCTCCACAAGTCCTGGATCATTTTGTGCAGGTGCAGATCTCGTCGAGCGACGCACCATGGCCGAAGTACAGGTCCACAAATTCCTCGTCGATCTCCGCAATGCGCTCAGCAAACTTGAGAACCTGCCCGTGCCCACCATCGCCGCAATTGATGGGCCGGCGCTGGGAGGGGGATTGGAACTTGCGTTGGCATGCGACTTACGAGTGGCAGGTGTGTCTACTTTTTTTTTATATTGTCATTGATTCTGAGAAAATGCGTGAACATTTGTTGGATGGCCTGGTCACGATCAGGTCATGGTGTAACAAAGATCGGCCTCCCAGAGACGAAGCTCGGTATTATTCCAGGTGCAGGCGGGACACAGCGCGCGACGCGTTTACTGGGCCTCTCAAAGGCGAAAGACCTCATATTTACAGGTCGTTCATTAAACGCGTTCGAGGCCAAGGACTGGGGTATATGGGTTCTCAGAACATATCCTCTAGTTTCATATTGATGCTTCTCGGTTTGCTAGGTCTGGTCGACTACGTCTCAGATGAAGGCACATCTGCCATCGACCGTGCTCTTGTATTGGCGAAAGAGATATCTGTCAACGGTACGCAAATGCCTCTTTAAGCACGTCAAAATTCATCAAAGGTCTGGATTGATCATGACAGCTCCCCTGGCTCTACGTTCCGCGAAAGAAGCCATCTCCCGTGCCCCCGAGCTTGCGCTAGAATCTGGTACGTAGTCAATCATTCGATCGAATATTTACAACCGACGTATGCTACAATCGCAGGACTGGATTTTGAAAGAGCAGTATACGAACCTCTGCTGAAAAGCCAAGACCGCACAGAGGCATTACAGGCCTTCAAAGAGAAGCGTCCGCCTGTATTTAAGGGTGAATAGATAAATACAAGGTCCCACGCAGAAACAATACAATACTCAGTGAAAAGAACGACTGACAGAAAAAAGCAAAGCAAAGAAATGTCCCAAAATACTAACGCCTATGTCGCCGAACTATCTCCCCGACTGTTACCTCCACCGCCAAATGCCCTGGTGGAAATCGAAAAACTGCCCGCAAACCCACTTGGCAGAGCGGGCATGTTCATCCCTTGAATTCCCTCTCCGATCCTCAATCCCTCCAGATCCTTCATCATCATGCTCAACCTGCCCATTCCAAACCGATCTCTCAGCCCCTTCGTCTCGGCGCCTGCGCCCACGTCCTCCGCACCGAGTGTGTCGTTGAATCCCTTCTCCGCCTGACCCCAATCACTCCGCTGCGCAAGATACGGGCGGAGTAAAGTCGAGTCAATGCGGCCGAGGTAGTTCTCCGTGATGTACGACTTGAGGATCTCGGGTCGGACCAGGAAAACGTTGCCAAGCTGGCGGATGAACTCGAACCGCTCGTGCAAAGCAGGTATTGAGAAAGTGCCGATTGCGTCTTGATATGACTTGAGGTCCCTGTTGCGCGATCAAGGGACTGTGAGCATTGGTTGAAAATTAGACGCGTCGAGACTCACTTTGCCAGCATCAGTCCACCCGTCGCACTGACAGGGAACTTCCTCAAATGATCTAACAAAAGCCTGTACAGATCAATTAGCTTCAGAGTACGAAAGCGACTTCAGGGAGATATACCCGTGGAAAGCGACACCGATCTCGGTCAAGAACACCTCCAGATTCTTCCCGCTCAAGTTCTGCTTCGCCGCATCCCTAGCCTTCTCCAGTATCTCACAGCAAGCGATGCAAGGCTCAGTATTGACTCGAGCAAACGACAGATCATCATTTCTGGGTTTGAAATCTGTCTTCTTCTGCTTGCTGAGCTGTACTGTCAACCATGAGATGACCGCTACGATCAATCAAGACAATCACACGCCAGTAAGCAACCGCACAAGATGCGATGGATCAGTCAGCACAAACCATCCGTGAGGCGCTGCATGAGGGTATTCGCTACACCCTCAACTTTGCTGACCGTCTGATTATTGAATATCACCATCTCACGCCTTATAGTTACCGAGCTCGTGGCTAGTGGGAGGAGCGCAATGTTGACGTACTGCTGCCAGAGGTGACAGATCAGGTCGACGGAGCGTAGGACGCAGAGCGCTTGGAAGGAAGGTTCGGTTTTAGTATGGTCCACAGCTTCAAGACGAGATTGCGCGCTATGCAGGGGATGAATCGTAAGAAAGCCAGGATATCGGGTAGGGTAGAAAAACAGACGTTTCCAGTGCCGTCTCCATGTAGTCATTCGCAATAGCTCCTGCAAGCGCGCGGAAGAGTGCGAAGGTATGTTTCGGGCTAGTCATGTCGTGTCAACATCAGGACATCTCACTTGGAGGAAAGTGTAAGTTGAAGACGAACACATCGTTGGATGGGCTCAACTCCACACATCGCCCGATGGCCTCCGCATGCCACTTCAACATTGTCTCCGCAACGTCCACGCTCAATAGCCCATCCTCTTCTCGCAGAGGCTCATCCGCGGGCTTGTCTTCCTTCTTCTCCGCAGCATAACCGCCGAACCGCATCAAAGCTGCAGCAGCCGTTGAAGATGGACTAGATGTGCCAGTCGAGTTCAGCTGATTCCTCATTCGGTCAAACACGGAGGACTTGACTCTGTTGACTCTTTCCTGCAGACACAGGTCCGGCAGTCAGATTGTCAGCAAGAATACATGGATTAAACTGCGCAATAAACTTGCATGATATCGAGTGAAAGCCATCAGGTAGCCCGAGTAAAGCTCTCCCAGACATTTACTCTCCCGCTCCAGATATCGCTGCCCTTCTGTGTATGGGACGAAGAGCTCCTCCATGGCAGTTTCTAACATTGCACTAATCGATGCTGTCGTCGAAGATGACGCTCCGGCAATTGAAGCCCCAGTCAACGACCGTGAAAATTCCGACGAGCCAAGGGAGGAGCGGGACGTCAGGGAAGGAACTTCATATTGCTTGAGGTCTTCAACTAAGAGGGAAGTCTGGATGTGAACAAGTTGAAGGACACGGAGAAAGGCCAGGTCGGATATATTTCCAGCTCTGACAAGCAGCTGTTCCATGTGTTGTTGGATCTGATCCAGGGACGGTTTGAGAGAAACACAGTGTATGATCGCAGAAAGACTCACGGATTGTGCAAAAACCCGCTGCAAAAAGACTTGCATGACGAATGGTGGATTGGGGAAAACAGCTTGGACTATTTGAGCTTCTTGACCCACCGTTGCTCGGATTTCACCTAAAAGTTCATACAAGCTTGCCTCGCTCCGAGGTGCTGATACATTTGGATCTGGCAATGAGTTCCACCTAAGGTGATAATTAATGATGTTGTATGTAAAAAAAAGGCGGATGGTTATACAATGTTTTGTCCTCGATCTTCGTGTTCTCGTGAACTCGGTTGATGAAGAAGTCGTGTTGATTGACATAAACCTGTACGCAAGATGCGCCTCCGTTGAAGTCGAGAAGCGTCTGAGCACAATGCTGAACGGAGTTTGTCAGTTTGAATGGATCAAAGGTAAGAAATTTTGGACAAACATGCATCATCTTCGGATCGCCTTTGCGGTAACACCGGTCAAAGAGGTACAACATTTCTTTCTCGAATTTCTCGCAGTATTTGTCAATAACTTCTCTCGTCTGAAGAGAGAACAAGTGAGAGATCAGGGGAACAGATTATTTCCCATCAGAACATATGATATACCTTCTCAGCGTTGGGCAAGTCGACTTCTTTTGAGACCGTACTTAGGCGTCGTAGAAGAACAGCAACTTGACGCCGACCTTCCCTGCCCTCCTTTTTGAGGGCATCGATTCTGGAAGTGTCGTCACGCGAGAATTGGTTGTAGTAGTCGATCAAGTCATAAGCAGCTTGGGCCCTTTGCCGCTGGAGATGCACAGATTCCAGCTGTTCACCTGTGTTACTAGTCAATGAACTGATGCAGAGAGCAACGACTTATCCGAACCTATGCGGACGGCCGTTCGCCCGACCTCACTCATTTTGGCCTCCATGGAGGAGAAGGATGTCCCCACTGCCTGCAGAACAATTACAGACCCCTGCTAAATCATGATAGAGTATACGCGTACCTCAAAGCCTCTATTTAGATCTGCCATCTTCTTTGAATACTCTCTCTCAGCCACTCTTACGCTCTTCTCCATCTGTTCGGTCTTAGCCTGCACATCCTTGCGTACCGCTATGAGTCGATCGACTGCAGCTTCGAAAGTACGGATGAAGGGTTTCGGATCGAAGGCTAACAATTTACTGCTACATGATTTATCATGCAGGAGAATGATTAAGAGGAGGACATACGACCAGAATCTGCCTTGGACTGTGTGATGAGCTTCTCGGAGAACGATCCGACGAAATCTTTAACGTCGAATTTTCCCTGGATGAATGTTACACATGCATATCAGCTTGACAAAGATGAGATCTACCTCGAATGACTGAAGGCTCAGCGCAGCTTCAGCGGTGGGGTCGAGGTTGAATGAGGGATCCATTACAGGTGATCATGAACACTAGGTGCTACCGTATCGCGACGCACTTCAGCTGGATTTGTTCATGGTGACGCGTAACAGTGACCGGGGACACCCAGGACCCAGATCACTTGACTTCTGCTTATCCGAATGAATTTTAATGCACCTGAGTCTTTCCATGCACTGACCTGTAGATTAGGTAGATCTCCACACTCAAATTCCTCTGACTCGTTCATAGGCGCGTTACGCGTTTGCTGGCGTCATGCTGTTCTGCCCAACGTGTGCCAACATTCTGGTGATATCATCGGAAACGGGGTATAATAAATGGGCTTGTAACACCTGCGCCTATGAATTCCCCATTGCGAAACAAGTGCGCGGATATCTATCTGTCAAAAAACTAACTCATCAAGGGGAATATGCTGATCTTATCAATTAGATGACATCCAGAACCAAACTCAAGCGAAAGGAGGTGGATGATGTCTTGGGAGGAGACGAGATGTGGAAACATGCAGATTCGACCTCGGGTAGGAGCTTCCATACTACTGCGGTTCATACACGGCGGAACGCTGAATGTATGTCTATTAAAGCAACTTGCCCCAAATGTGACAATGAGCGTGCATACTTCTACCAGCTACAGATTCGGTCCGCAGACGAACCTATGACTACATGTAAGATGGATGGGATGTTTTTTTATCCCCATCTCAAAGGACTAATCATTCTAACTGCCTTGTGCCCTGGATTAACTATTCGTAGTTTACCGGTATGTCGGCATCGCTCCATTCATTCCAGCAAGATACTGATCATTGCAATACGTGCAGGTGTACGACCTGCGCTCATCAATGGCGTGAAAATTAGGCGCGACCTTCGGACCCTCTGTTCCGTGATGATTCGGGTCTAACTTTCATGCATTCAGAGATTCCTGTATGTACATGGGGTATATCTTTCAATGCCGCTGCCATAAGCACTGTATATCTGCCTGCCACTTCCCCCCGCAATGGACAATCCCTCCCAATAGGCATGACTTCGGTCCGAGAATTGCTTATTAGGTGTACTTCCTCATCTTCACTTCTATCTAATACCACTGAGGCAGATTAGTCGCTCTTTCACTCTTAGTGCCTCAGATGTCCGCGACTGGCCTTCTACTAAGCACGTTAACGATATCCTACAGATGTATTCTAGAATACAAAACAAACACGGGATCACCGTCAAGCGGTGCAATATTAGTTGAATATATACTTTTCAGGCGCTTTGGTCCATGACATCGCTATCGCCACCTACTTCCTCAAAAACGAGAGAACCCTGTTGCTCCTTTAACCATTGTACACTTCGCTTCTCGTCCATGAAGTAAGTGTACGCTCTTCGTAGATCCTCAACATCAACCTTTTCCGCCTTGCGTTTGCGGGCAAGAATTTGGGCGCAAGATATGAGGTTCAGCGCATACCGTAAGGTTGTCTGCCCGGCCATGGACGTAAGAACATTCAGCGCATCCGAGCTGAGGGTGACATCCTCCTCTTGACACCTACAAATAGATGCGATTAGTAGGTACATTCGGAAAACATAAAAAAAAGCAATCGAGTGTACCGTATTTGGATGATTTGCTGTATGTCCTCTTCCTCATATGGTTTAGTGCTCACGATGAGCACACGATCGAGCAGGTCAACCGGAAGACCATGGGGGCTTCGGAATTTTGTTCCTCGAATTCGAGCCATGCCACGATTGGATGCCATGATGACCAGTGGCGACAGATCATTCTCGAGGGCTCTGTTAAGGAAGGAGAAACACTCGATGTCCAGCATATGCACTTCGTCGATGAATAGGACCTGCATACGAGAGAAAAAACTGAGTTTTCTTTATAGACACGTATTATGAATACTCACACCGGGAATGATCTCAGCCTTTCCTTCTTCTCGCCATTCAGCTACTTTAGCATTAATTTGATTCCGCAACTCAGGCTTGATCTCTCCCGTATCTCCTGCAAAGAGAGCGAGGAAGCCTTGTGTTCGGCTATTGATCACGTCGATTTCATGTAACGATACGGTATGAACGACTTCTCTCCGTTTTTGAATTTCGCCCTCGGGGCATTGAACGAATTTTGTCTAGATATTGAGGAAGTGATCAATGAGATGTGGCGCAAAGGCGAAAATAAAAATCAGACACACATCCGCGCCCATTGCATCATAGTCCCGTGAACGCGCAAAGGAGCGGCCGAGTTTTGAAACTTTTCCTGAAGCCTTGTCGATTGAGATAACATCGCCGGCCAAAACCTTTTCTTTCGAAAGCGAATCGATCATCTTCGTTCCCAGGTCGTATATGGTCTCCATGTCCGTTGTTTTTATTGTCAGTTTGCCTGTCTTCGTCGCCTGCACAGCTTGAGTTAGCAAATTCAACGTCGCGCGAATAAATTTCTTGGAGTATGCGTACACCAGTTAAACTACGGTCGATTTGGATCTCTACCACCTCTCCCTCGATAATCTCCGTCTCCTCTTTGATGCGCACTCCGATACTCCGTCGAAACGCCTGGGTTAGGGCTTCGGTCTTTGACATTGACAAAGAAAAAACCTCCGAGGCGGCGATCATTGTAAAGGGAACGTCCGGTCCCAGATTCTGTGCCATGCCTATATTTCATTGCAACAAAATACAAAACAGCAAAGCAGAGGAATGGTTCAGTCAATTAGGGAGAATATGCACACGAGGAGACAAGAGAAGACAAACCAAGTGCAATAGCAGTCTTTCCAGTTGATGGAGGTCCGGCAAAGAGCATGGCCCTACCGGCGATTTTGCCCTCCTGCACCATTTTCAAGATCATGCCTGCTGCCTTCCGCGCCTTAGCCTGTCCAACCATGCCTTGTGAGTTCGCGCGCGGTTCCAATCTATCGTCAAGTCCCAAGCCGCGGATATGAGAATGTGCGCCTGCAAAGTGTGTCGGATTAAAGCGCTTCTGAAGTTGACTATGCGCAAGGAGTACCTATACGCTCCATCTTTGTTATATCCCGTAGTTCGGAGGTTCCAGCAGATATCTGGGCAGCCTAACAATCACTTCAATTGTCAGTGTTACATCTCTTAAACATTCATTACTGTATACCATGGTGACGATCTGGTATTCTTCGAGTTGAAGCGGATAACAGAGTTTATTAGCGAGTGGTCGCAGTGCAGAAGGAAGAGGACCCCGTGCCTTACATAATGGCAATAAACGCTGTTTCAACTTTCGACTCGGGCTCACAGCGCCCCGAAAGGCTTCCGACTCAGACGACTTACTCTCTCACTTCTTCATTGAACTTCTGGCATCTCTTTGAACAGGCCGAATAATACGTCAGCTCTTACGTTGCCTTCCCGCGCATTCTGAGCATGGCATCCGATTTTCATGAAGCGCTAGGATTGTGTCGCTGGTTTTGTCGTATTGATGTTTCAACAATCGGGCCGGTCTCCCGTCTCTTGTTCACTGGTGCTCACTGACAGTGACTCCTTACTGGAAGCAATGTTTACTTGAATCGGGACTCGTAGAGATGAGACACCTTGGTATATCTTGCATTTTGTTTGAACAATTCGGTCATAAACAATGATCGAGACAAAAGACAAAAGTCCTGTCTCCGCCTTCAAGTGCTTGACGTGAAGATGGCTTCTCTATCTTGCGCACAAGTCGTGATGCAATCTTATCATTGGAGGTGCCATTCTGATTCTTTCGTTCTGTGGAGACAACTGCAGTCGATTGACAACGCAATAACCACTGATTCTGATTTTCCAGCATATTACAGCGGTTTCGGAAAATAAGGTCATGACGCCGTCGCCTGGCCCAAAAATCCGAAGAAGGCCAAAAGTCTCATATGTAGACTTTGATTTAACTTTCATGTATGTACAACTAATTTTGGCCGAGCTACAAGCAGACTTTCATTATGTTTTGGCCTTTTTTTTGGATTTTTCAGCCATGCGACGCGTCATGACATTATTTTTCGAAACAGCTGTATCGTCATGCATCTGACACAGACATCATCGAGCGCTTTGAATTTTCAAGAGAGTACCACGGAGCGCTGCCAGCGCTTGAATGCAATCGTCCACCAGTTGCATTAACCAAGCTACCCTGGCCGGACAGTACTTGATCAGCTCAAAGATACAACTAGGCTTGGGCGCTTTCTTCGTGCGCTTTCCGGTGCGACACGTATTAGTTCTGGCGGCTACAACTCTCCAACGTCGGTGATCTTATCGCTGGCGTTTACTCTCCTGATCCTGTCTGCTTTCCGTCATACAGGCGACAGTGAGAATGAAACATTACGGACATGCATGCTTTCTCCTTGAGACGCTGACTCGATGCGGTCCACAGTTGTTGGGCTGTGCTCGATCTCCATTTTTCATGGCCTTTCCAGTAATCCGGTTTTCGATCCGTGAACGATATAAGAGGCTCGTGGTGGACTAGAAAATTTAACAACACAACCGTGCACTTGAGCAGGTATTCAGACCATCGATCTCCCTTTCATACCTCATCTCAGGCTTGTTTACCGTTCCTCATCCTCCTACAATCATGCCAGCTATCTTCAATCAGTTCACTCTACCCGACCTCTTCGCTGTGTCTACTGCCTTCAAGGATACCACCAACCCCCATTGGAAGCGTGCCTCGATTGAGTCCAAGTCCTGGGTTAACAGCTACCACGTCTTCTCCGATCGCCGCCGGGCTTTCTTCCTACAAGGACAAAGCGAGCTCCTCGTTTCTCATGCATATCCTTACGCCGACTACGAGGAGTTCCGCACTTGCTGCGATTTTGTCAACTTGCTCTTCGTCGTCGACGAAATTAGCGATGAACAAACTCCTGAGGATGCGCGTCTTACTGGCGAGGTGTACCTCAATGTCATGCGCAATCCCAAGTGGGACGATGGCTCAAAGCTTGCGCAGATCACGAGAGAGTAAGTTCCACCATATTTCCATTCGAGGCAAGTATGATAGGCTAACTGAAAGCTTTTCCTTTATGGTGTTAGCTTCCGCGCTCGCTTAACGCGCACCATCAAGCCGGAGACTTTCCGCCGGTTCCTCCAGCACAGCCAGGATTACATTGATTGCGTAGTTGAAGAGGCTAAGCTCCGGGAGCATGGAGCTGTCCTGGACCTGGATTCGTACGAAATTATCCGTCGGGAGAACAGCGCCGTCCGGTTGTGCTTCGGCCTAATCCCCTACGTTCTCGGAATGGAGCTGCCTGAAGAAGTATTCGCGGATCCAGTGTTCAAACGGATATATTTCGCGGGTGTTGACATGGTTTGCTGGGCGAACGTGAGTCATCTCAGGAGCTTTACTCGTTGTGATCAACCGTCTTACTTAGTGTCAACAAGGATGTATACTCGTATAACATGGAGGTGGCCAAGGGCCTTGATGGCAACAACTTCATGACTGTACTCATGAAGACCAGGGGTATGACTATTCAGAAAGCCAGTGACTACGCCGGCGAGCACTACAAGAAGTTGATGGATGGTTTCGTTGCTGATAAGGCACGCCTCCCGTCCTTCGGGCCGTCCGTCGATGGCGATGTGACACGCTACATCGAGTCCATGCAGCATTGGCCTGTTGGTAACCTGTACTGGAGTTTTGAGACTCCGAGATACTTTGGAGCGCAGCGCGACCAGATAAGGGAAACAAGAGTGGTATATCTCAAGACCTTTGAAGAAGACGATTGATTGCTATTGGATTCGTTATTCCTCTACCTTTACTCCACGTGTACCTTCCCCTCAGGCTCTCCTCGAATTTTTCATTCTTTTTGATTTTACACATCTCAGCCAAATCATTTCCGTCGCGTTTCATCCCTGTATCGCTTGCATTTCTTATTTTTTCCTCGATATCGCATTCTTGCCCATTGATACTACTTTAATAAGCTGCACATAGTATGTTGTTGCCGTACCTGCTTACTTCCGGACATGGTACTATTTCGTTGAGTCGACTGTTTATAAAGTACAGTTGATATTGTCATAATGCATAACACCCGTCCCCAGCCTGGTCTACATATGTATGCATGAAAATATGTCACGCCATTACTTGCGCGAGAGCTTCTCTTCGACTTCGATTACATGCAACCAACTGTAGTTACTTTATTTAAATTCTAACTCAGATATCAATCACCGGGAACATCAAGCCATGAATCCGTCGGAACCATGCGAGATGTTGTTTGATTGGCTTAGAGGCTCTAAGCCTAGCTTAAGCCAATCAAACAACATCTGATATGTGCTCACTATGGTTCTTTTGAATTTATGGCTTGGTGTCCGCAGTGAATGCCTTCAATCTTCCATGACTGCGTTTGATCGCACTGAGGTCTCGGAGTTTCTCTGTCGCCGCTGAGTTTTGGGAAATTTAAGTTACATAAAGAGGAACCTACAGCACTAGTCCAACCGTTGTTCACTCAATCAAATTTGCGTCATAGTCACTCAGGCTCTTGAGCTTTGATCACCACCTCTCTGTCCTCGGAATGTCAAGGGAAGGCCAAACATTTTTATTCGATTCATTGAAAGGAAGACAGCCTTTGACAGCGCGGCATGTTCATATCCGACGACTCTATGACATCTTGCAGCTCTCCATTCACCGAGCTGATACTCAAAGAGCACAAAGGGCTTTCAGCATCCTTTCTCGATGCAAGGAGGTAAACTGGAAGGACATGTGGAGAACAGGCTTGTTGCTACTCGGAGGTGATGGTGGGTCTGTTGCTACCACCAGAGCAGGACATACCGAACGGCAGGAATTCCTCCGTGTTATGATGCTGCAGCATCCCGAGGACGCAAGTGATCTTGCGTCTGGGCGCCACAGACATGCCGCTCATCAATTTTGATTTTACAGCGTGAAGTGATCCTCCAGGAACTGATTTTGTCGCTCATCTTGTCTGGGCGGGAGAGGGAAGCCTTAGACGAGTTGGAACTGTATGATAGATCCAATATTCCTCTTTGAATCATGTTTCACTAAATTTTACTTGCATTGTTTTCGGTTAGGTATCTTCCCTCTTTTCCCTATCAAGACAATTCTGTTCTGCATACATATGCAGGCATCGTTTCCCTGTATCTTGCTCAGCCACCGGAGACAACGGACGCAACTTTGAGCACCGGTATGTTTTAACCTTTCCCGATATAAAAAAAAGCATTGTCTCATCTATTTCAGGCAGCACAGCTGAGCGACAGTTTAACGAAAGTCTCGTAAGGGATGCTCAAGGACATCTAGAACGTGCCGTCGTCATAGACGCTGAGAATATGGTCGCACAGGCGTTTTTGAGCAAAGTGTGTGCCCTTCATGACCTTTCGAAAAACAGGACCACAGTATTGAGTCATTTACGGACGCATATCTGTACAAAGCTTCCTCAGACTATGGACGCCAGAAGACGGGGTTACGACTCCGACAACGGAAATAATTCCGAAAACGACGACATGAGCATCGACAACTCGGAAGGCAACCAACGTCGCAAGCGCGCACGGACCTAATTGTATGCATTGCAGCTGCACCTGATACGTCTTCAACATTAACGTGAAACAATTTCGATGGTCATAGATACTTTTGATGTGACTTCTCAATCGGAGTCAGATCCTAAATCGATACTAGGCATCTCTTCGTCATTTTCGTCGTCGTCCATCGGCATCGGGACACAGGTGGGCTGCGGAGCTGATATAGCCGGCCTCAGAGCGGGATGAGAGCTCGCACTTGTCATTTTCGATAACAATGGTGCCGTTGTGGACAATTGCGCGGATGGGTTATGTGAAGTTGTCGCTGTCGTAAATGCCGGCACGGCCGGGGGAGCAGAGGACAGGACGTTTTGTTGGGTGGTGCCAATTGTTGTGATGAAGTTGTCTGGAGCGGGAACGTCACGCTGATGCACGGTGTGTGTTGAATTTGCTGTAGACTGAAATATTTTTTCTTGAAGCGGGACGGTTGTTTGTTGCCCGAACAATGAATGCTCCCGTTCCCAGGAAGCATAATGGGTGGCCAACACGGGAGAAGTTTCTTCGCGAGGCGCCGCCTGATCGATGACACCGATGCCCAATCCCTCCCTCACATCAATTTCTTCATTACTCTCTTCTGCTCTAAAGAGTGATAACGAGTCCACGTGGGGGAGAGGCCTGATCAGGGGTGGCGCACGGGGATGGAGGAGGAAATCGAGGTCTCGATCAGTCGCTGCACTAGTTGGCCGGTCCTGTACAATACTCAACGTTTGTCCTAGAAGATGAAACAGAAAGACGAGACTGACCTGCTGAATCTTGAGTATTAATCCAAGACTTTTGCTCATAACGCTAGATGTCCCTGCGCCTATCTCAAGGCACATGGCCCGGATTTTGCCGACGATTCGCGGATGGAGCGTGAGGTCTTGGGACACTTGAGAAGGAGCCAAGAGAGGTAAAGAAAGGTGGATGGAGAGTAGGACGCGTGAAACAATCGAATGAGTGGCCGGCGCGAGGTAAGGATTACGCAGGGAGAGTTGAAGAGCTGGATTGCAACGAAGGTGCAAATCTTAGTGAGTATTTTTGGTAAGCGCAAAAATGTTCGTAAGACGTACCGTCTAGCGCTTCCAAGACAGCATCGCCTTCTACAAAAGTCGGGCATATCTCACCGCTTGTAATTTTAAACACCTCATCACCCTCATATCCCCTCGCACGTTTTTTTCCCCTTTTTACTTTTACTCCCGGAAGCAGCGGCAATGGCATCGGGTTGGGTATCGGAATGTGATGGGAGAAGAACGGATATAACGGAAACGAGGACTTTGACAGTACGTGCGGGGACAATCGGGTTGTGAACATGATGAGTGTGCATTAGAAGAGATATCAGAAGGTGGAGGAATGGAAGGCGTTGTTCCCTTCGGGCAGAGCGGCACAAACACATGCATGGCGTTAGGATTCAATGACTAAGAGTTGAAGACGGAAGTAACTTGCGATGTCAGCGGTTGCTCTAGGTGAAAAGCTATCACGGAAGCCAGTCGGGGGACGTGGGAACTCAGGTGCTGCCATACGCTGAATGATTGAATCACAGATTTTGAGCATTTGGATGAAAAAAGACAATCGGAGGCAAACACGCTGACCTCGAGGCAAGACAGCTTAGCAGCATGCAACCAAACTTCCATATGTCAGGAGTCGCCGCCTCCTCCATTGCGCGAGTGGTCGAGTCGATATGGCCTTCTCTCTTTAAAGGGTTGATCTTTAGCCTCATCACATATGACGAAGATAGCAGAACTACGAACCCTCTCTTCATTGGTACAACTAAGAAGGGCGAAGCATAGCTGAGTCACTGCGCCCACGGGAATTTGGACAGGACGTGGGTTCGTGAACCTACATATATATTCTTTCGTCAGATGAATGCTCTTGACCACATACCGAACTTGCCTTAAGAGGTCGCAAAGGGCAAAAACACCGCAGCAAAGACGATCGATATTGAGGGGAATGCCAACCAAGGGATCTTCGTTGTTGGATTGTTGCTGTTGCCGATGACGAACTGGTCATGAAATCTCAGATTTACATACCACCAACAGAGGTAGAATCAGACTCACCATCATGAGGAAACGTTGTCCTGAGTGCCAAGAGTGCATTCCATACGAAGGCCAATGTGTCCTCAAGAGATTTTCTCCACAAGTTCGCTGCACCCACTTTTCCCCCGGTAACAGGTAAAACTGCGTATAAGCGCGACGAAGCATTAAGTAAGGATTCGTTAGTAGGTTTGGGAGCAGAGCCATTCAATTCACGCAGGGTAAAGGCGGTGAGTGGTGCATGAAGCGCGCGGTGGAGAGTTGGGAAGAGGGGAATGACTTGGGCAAGGGAATTGATGACAAGCAACTTCTCAATGTCATGAGTGTCTGAAACAAAAGGGTGTCGAAGAAAATCCAACCTTTAACTCCTGATCGCCATGGGTTTCCGCGAGGGCGAGAAGTGCGAGGCTGAACTTCGGTATATTGGGCGTAGCAAGTTGTCTTTGAAACTCGGGCACGTCTGTTGTCGTCGAAAAGATGTACAAGAGCAGACGGATGGCCGATTTGAGATTTGGAACCGGCTCGTTTTTCTTATATGTTTCTTTAAATGAGATGCATTGCAAAGGGAAACATACAGATAGATACACGGACTGAAAGTAGGGGTAATGCGGCACCTATCCAGCTCTGCGCGCTCTCTATCATCAAAGTTTTAGAGCACATAGATGTTTGGAAGGCCAGACAAAGCCCGGCCCATCGTGCGCCGGGATCCTTGGAGTGGATGAGAGAACTCAGTCGCGTCGACCACTTCTGCAGGTGAGCTGATGGTGTGAAGCATTGAGAAGAGAGTCCTGAAAGAATGTATGGCAGGTGAAGGATAGCGTTGGAGTCGGAGGCAAGTTGATGCTGAAGAAACAACTTGAGAGGGTGTGCTGGTTCCATTGAGCGAATTTCTTGTCGAGCAAGCTCTGAAGACGGCGCTCTACGGCGCTGAAACTTTTAGTACGCCAGAAAAGCTCAAAGTATGCTAACGTAATAAAATCAGTTCTCTCAATAAGCACTTCAATTACCGTGCTTGACCTCGTCGCGCGACCTCGCGCGATGTGACTGTTGCAGCAAATATGCCGGGGACATCAGATGTAAATGATACGTGCGCACTGCGGATGTCAAATTTGCTCCTGATACACCTAAGGCTTAAGGACCACCCTCGCACCATGGTGAAGGGTGATAGTAGAATTAAACGTCGACCGAACGACAACGTCAAGATAACTAATTACTGCGCTTCTCCTTCCCCCGAGGCCGTTCGCGGACCACCATTTTGTTGCTGTTCTTAGGGCCCTTGGGGCCAGGCTTACGAGTGCGTTTGCCCTTCGTGTTCCAACCCCAGATGGACACAGGATGCTTGTTCGACTTAGACTTGCCGCGACCACCTCCGTGAGGGTGCTCATTCCTGTGGATTGTAAAGTGATGAACGTGCGGATAAGCAGATAGAAATTACGAAACGTACGCATTCATGGCAACACCTCGGACATGGGGCCTTCGTCCCAACCAGCGACTCCGCCCTGCCTTTCCCAGATTCCGATTTTTCCACAACGGATTGCTGACCTTCCCAATAGTCGCGCAGCAGTCCTCCAAGATTTTTCGCACCTCCCCACTCTGCAAACGAACCTGAGCGTATTTTCCGGAGGCGTCATGGGCAATGACCTGACCGAACGAGCCAGCTGCTCGGACGAGCATGCCGCGACCTTCTGGAGAAAGAGCAATGGCGTGGATGATGGTGCCGGTCGGGATGAGTCGGAGAGGAAGAACGTTTCCGGGTCTAATGGTGCGCGCGCGGAGTACACCCATGGTGAGAGAAGCCGTTGATCCCCCGACATCAACGTCGTCGCTCAAAGCCTTTCCTCCTCTACGCTTTGGATCCACATATCCTGGCACGAGCCCATCAGGAATACCCATCCGAAAGCTCTCTACTACATGCCCAGCCCTCAAACCTTCACATGCGAGAATATAACTCCATTTCTTTCTCCCCTCCACATTTGGGTCGCGATTGTTTATGAGCGCAATATGCGCAGAGCGGTTGGGGTCATATTCGATTCGCACCACGTCATGCAGTCCGGTCTCTGTTCGCATGAAGTCAACGATACGAATGCGACGTCTGTGTCCACCACCACGGTGTCGGACTGTAATCCGTCCATGAGCATTGCGGCCACCCTTTTTTCGCAGCGCGACAGTAAGCAATCGCAGAGGTCGGCCTTCGTAGAGATGGGGGTTCAGTGGCCGGCGAAGGTGGCGGATACCAGGTGTGACGGGTTTGTATGTTTTGAAGAGAGTAGACGTTCGAGCAAGCGCTTCGTTCACGTCTGTCGGACGTTGCTCCGCAGTGGGCTCCGTCGCAAATCCACGAGCAAGTAAATTAGACCTTGACGCGTAGGTTTTCTGAGATGACAATGGACGGAGACAGCTCCGGAGCAGGCTTGCACTGCTCCGAACAGAGAACATTGAAGCGCAGGACCAAAAGCACGCAACGAAAGAGGGTGAGTTGTACCCTAATTATGTAATCAGTAAGTTCGTAAATGTCCCATTCTTTCACTATGAGCAGCCATGCCAGCTAACGGACCCGCGTTATATTCACCTAGTCCCCGTTGCAGACCTTATATTCACCAACATTCACCAATTGACAGCCTTCTCTGAACCGACGTACAGATTCTGTTATTATGGACGATGACATTACATTTGGCGCGTCGGTATGGGCTACACCAAACAATAACACGACGGTTCTTTCGTCTCCAATACAGGATGACCACCCTTCATTCTCCCGCATCTCGTCCTCCCCCGTAAAGGACGATGGATTTGACGACTTCGATAGTTTCGGCACACCCGCGGACTTTGCATCCACCGGGGGGGATGTCGATGATTTTGGCGACTTCGGTGATTTCGGAGAAGCACAGGAGGCAGAGAGCGGATTTGCAGATGATGCGGGCTTTGACGAGCAGGCTCGTTGGGCAGGACCGTCTTCACGAGAGTGGGAAGCTCTACGACTGGATCCTCTACCGTCCAGAGCCGGACTGGAGGGGCAGATAAACAATATTCTGGGTCCATTATGGGCGACCGATGACCTTTCACAAGCCTTCACTGACGAGGATATCAGGGAAGTTGGAGGACTGAACCAAGTTTTGATTACACCAGAGAGGTATTGTGCGTCCCTCCCTTTTTCGAATTTTGAATTCTCAATCTTACGACCGCACAGTCGCTCGCTATACCAAGCTCTATTTCCCCCTACACCGCCTTCCGCCCAGCCGCCTAATTGGACGCGTTCACGCATACGACGACAACATCTCATTGCGCTGGGCGTTCCCGTGAATATCGACGAATTCCTTCCCCAGGCAAAGAGCAAACCCATGCCTGCACTCCATATCACCACGCGACCGATGTCGGCTCCTCCAGGTCCCCGGCAACAGCCATCAAATTCAGGTGCGAACTCGACGAGCAACTCTAGGAACAACTCTAGAGTTGGTACTCCAGTTCAACCGCCTTCGCGCGGTGCACCGTCTGTCGCGTCTCAGCTGGGACTTGGTCCGAAACCTCAACTTGACGAGCAGACGATATCAGACTTGCTGGAGCTCACAGAAGGTACGTCGCATCCTAACTTGTGTTGAATGTTAAATTGATAGGAAGAGTAGATAACCTGTCTTTGCTACCACTCCACCACTTGGAGGCCCATCTGACTAGCTTACAAGCACAAACATCAAAGACATCAGCGCTACTAACATACCTGTTACAGACGAGAGACGCTCTCCAGCAAGATTCTGAGACGTATAACAAGCTCATCGGGGAGCTTGTGGGAGAGGCGCAAAAGATGAAGACAGGGATAGGAAAGGGACGGACTGCAATGAGACGAGGTAGCGGAATGGTTTGAAGTTGTAATCCAAGTCAGAATTTGTATCTGGCAGACTCTGGCATACCCGAGGATTTACATTCGTCTGATGTCTTGTTGACGGTGATGGTGAACGAGGGTGTCATTTAGATTTGAAAACTTTCAAGCCGCATTACCTCTGGAATCTGCATGTACAACATTGTATAGCACACACTGGAATGAGGGTCATTTGCTAGGAATTTTAAATTACGTGTACTCACGTGACGGATACGTGAACTTTCACGTCAAAGTTATTTACCAAAAAATTGGCTTTGGAAAAGTCTTGCTCGCGATCACAGTCTATAGCGCGGAGCTGAGTGCGTACTGTTTTCTTAAAGACTTTTCAGCCAACGCGTACTGAGCTGGTATTCGAGCCATCCATGCACGTTTGACCTCGTCGATTCTCCTTCATCTTAATACTTGATCCACCATGAATATCGCTCACCCCGTCCCATCCACCGTCACGAGCATATCCTTTTCTTTCCTCACTACCGAGGATATCAGGCGCATCTCTGTGAAACAGATAATCAACCCTGTCTTGCTCGATGAGACGAACAGACCCAATATAGGAGGTCTATATGACTCTGCTCTCGGTCCTGCCGACAAGCACGATATGTGCGTCGCATTCTCTTTCACGTCCCTGTGTACTTACTGACCTCTCTCCAGTTGTGCAACATGCCGTCAGACCTACTACAGTTGCCCTGGTCATTTCGGACATATTGAGCTGCCGTCCCCCGTCTTTCATCCCTTATTCATGCAGAATATGTACAACCTCCTACGCGCAACATGTCTCTTTTGTCACCACTTTAAACTCAGCCGGTCCATGGTGCGTACATTAACAGTGTCCATGTTTGTACATTCTCGTCAACACCTGCATACAGTTAGTCAAGTATATTGCCAAGCTTCGTTTATTGGAGCACGGTCTGCTGGAAGCTGCGAAGGGCCTGGATGAAATAACGATGAGAACGTCGAAGGGAGTTGATGACGACGACACTCCAGATGAAACGTCGCAGGAATGGGAGAGCCGCCTCAATTATTACGTCCAGATTCATTTTATGCGTGCATCAGGCAGCAAGCGGGACGACTATAAGGACAGTCTTGTCTACCAAGCGAGAAAAGATTTGATCACAGAGTTCTTGCGGATCGCGATCGTGAAAAAATGTTCCAACCCTAGCTGCGGCGCGTAAGTCGTCCTTCTCCGATCTACAAAAGATCTGCCTATTATGTGGGTTTTCTGACTTGTACGTGGTTTGTTCATAGGCATGGATATACCTTTCGAAAGGAAGGGCATACGAAGGTTATCGAACTCGACCTCACACACAAGCAGAAGGGAATGCATGATGCACTAGGTATTAAGCGCGCGAATGTCCTTTTGTACAAGCAACCAGGTGCATCGAGAGGTAGCTCGGCTAACGTCGAGGAATCCGACGTCGAGATGTCAGACGCCGAACCCGCAGGTGAAGACACGTTCTCCGACGACGAATCTGACGCGGGCGCGGCCAAACCATACGCCGAGCAGCTTCCTAGGGCTGCAAATGGACGCGTGAAAACTTCACGAGGGCGCAATGAACGCATCATGGCGCCAGAAGAATGCCGCGCTCATCTCCGACGTCTCTTCGCGAATGAATTCATTCTCTGCTCTCTCATCTTCGGCCGTCACGGGCCTCTGGCTCCTGTAACTCGCCAGGGTCTTTCGGTCGCCTCGGCGGACATGTTCTTCATGGATGTCATCCCGGTAGCACCAACTCGTTTCCGCCCTCCTGCAATGATGGGAGAAACAATCTTCGAACACCCACAAAACGAGCTCTTGACCAAGGTGCTTCAAACGTCTTTCCGCCTTCGAGACCTCAATGTGGACTTGCGTGCAGCTTCCGTCAAGTCGGCAGAATATGATGATGAGACGAGGCGGAAGATCTTGGGTCAACTTTTGGAAGCATTGGTGCAGCTGCAAGTTGATGTCAACAGCTTTATCGATAGCAGTAAGAACCCCGCACCGGTTAGGCAGGGAAAGCTACCTCCGGCTGGTGTCAAGCAAGGCCTGGAGAAGAAGGAGGGTTTATTCCGAATGCATATGATGGTACGTTGGTCAATCCCTTTCATCTCTTCGAGGTATTCTTGACTTAAAACATGTATTGAAACAGGGTAAGCGTGTCAACTATTCCGCTCGTTCAGTCATCTCTCCCGATGTCAATATTGAGCCGAATGAAATCGGTGTACCACCCGTTTTTGCCCGAAAATTAACATTCCCTGAACCCGTCACCCCCGCCAACTTCCACGAGATGCGTCAGCTGGTCATCAACGGATCGCGAGATTATCCAGGAGCATCGATTGTCGAGTTTGAAGACGGTCATCAGCAACTCCTAGTAACCACTGTTCATCTTGTATCCATTTCCTCGAATTCACTAATCGTTCACTAGGACAAACTCACTGTGGAGCAACGCACGGCTATAGCCAACCAGCTTCTTACACCTCAGGATGGTACTCGCCCTGCTTCCCAGCATGGTCTTTCCACCCGCACTACCGCAGTAAACAAGAAGGTCTATCGGCATCTACGGGATGGCGATATGCTCATTCTTAACCGGCAACCGACGCTTCACAAACCTAGCATGATGGCACACAGAGCTCGCGTTCTCCAGGGCGAGAAGACTATTCGTATGCATTACGCGAATTGGTATGTCGTCAAGTCATGTTCCTCCCTCTGACTGCGTCGCTGATGCTGCACCTTAAGTAACTCATATAATGGTGAGAATCCGTAGCCTCTTTGACAATGGCGTCAAAAATCTGACAGTTCTTCCTGTTCACCAGCTGATTTTGATGGAGATGGTTAGTAATCATGCGCTGATTGTTGCGAAACATATTCTGACATTCTCTTTAGAGATGAATATCCATTTTCCTCGTAAGTCTGATGGCGATTGTTTCTCTTGATCAACTGCTGATAATTGACAACAGAGAACGAGGTGGCTCGGGCTGAAGCCATGATGATTGCTAACACTGATAACCAATACTTGGTGCCGACCTCTGGAAAACCTTTGCGCGGCCTCATTCAAGACCATGTCGTTGCTGGTGTTTGGATGACTAGTCAGGATGCCTTCTTTACGCGTGAAGAGTACTTCCAGCTTCTCTATGGTGCCCTTCGACCCGAAGAGGAAACTTCTCATTACAGCGGCCGCTTGGTAACGTTGCCGCCGACAATATGGAAGCCCAGGCCTCTATGGACAGGAAAGCAAATCGTAAGGCGGTTGCTCATTCTCATCATCCTCATGAGCTGAAACTGCCTAGATCTCGACCGTCCTGTTGAATATTACACCAAGTAACGCCGAGGGCCTCAACTTGAAGGCAAAGGCCAAGGTGCCCGGCAGCGCTTGGGGTAAAGACTCTACAGAAGATCAGGTCATATTTATGGGTGGAGAATTGCTCAGTGGTGTTCTGGACAAATCGGCGTTCGGCGCCACAGAATATGGCCTTGTGCACTCAATCTACGAGCTATACGGCGCGGACGTCGCAGGCAGGTTGCTGGGAATTCTCAGTCGACTGTTCACCAAGTTCCTACAGCATCGAGCGTTCACTTGCCGCATGGACGATTTGGCGTTGACCGACGCGGGCAATGCGAAACGTGCGGAGCTCATCAGTCAAGGCGAGAGCTTTGGTACCGAAGGCGCCATCGACAACTTCCCGTCCCTAGAAAACACGCCTGCCGCCGAACGACCTGCAGCGCTCGCTCGCCTTCTTCAGGACGTCTTGCGCGATGACAATAAAATGGCTGGACTCGATATGACCGTCAAGACTAAAATGGCCAAGTTGACGAAGTCTATCGCAGACGCTTGCATGCCTCACGGTCTCTTGCGAAAATTCCCGCATAACCACATGCAAGCTATGACGCTTTCTGGCGCCAAAGGTAGTGCGGTTAATGCACAGCAGATCTCGTGCGCCTTGGGACAGCAGGAGCTAGAGGGTCGGCGTGTACCTGTCATGGTCAGCGGTAAAACTCTCCCTTCCTTCAAGCCTTTTGAGACAAGGGCTATTGCTGGCGGTTACGTTGCCAGTCGGTTCTTGACTGGAGTCAAACCTCAAGAGTTTTTCTTCCACTGTATGGCTGGCCGTGAAGGCCTCATTGATACTGCTGTCAAAACTTCGCGTTCTGGTTATCTCCAGCGCTCGCTCATCAAACACCTTGAAGGTATTCGTGTGCATTACGACAACACTGTACGCGGTGCCGACAACTCCGTTTACCAGTTTTACTATGGCGGAGATGCCTTGGACGTGACAAAGCAGAAACACCTCTACCAGTTTGCGTTCATGGCACAGAACGCGGTATCATTCCTCAGCCGATACCGCATCATGGAGGCGGCAGGCAAGGTAGATGATGAACAGGCGACGGATTACATGAAGAAGGTTCTCAAGCGGTCGACGAAGCGCGAAGGTAAGGACAAACCTGCAAAGCGGGATAAGTATGACACTGCGATGGCATTGTTCAATCCGGTGCGCCACCTGGGCAGCACGTCGGAGAAGTTTGCGGAGAGGTTGAACGAGTACCTCAAGACGAATCCTGACAAGTTGCTCAAATCGTCCGAGGAAGGGGAGGTGCAGATCAAGCGGAGGCACCCCCCTTTGGCGTCAAAAAAATTCAAGTTGCTCATGAATTTCAAGTACTTGCGCAGCATCATAGAACCGGGAGAGGCAGTTGGTCTTCTAGCTGGACAAGGGTCAGTCAGTTTTCTGAGCGGTAACAGAGAGTTTGAATTGACTGTTGTTCTTCCGTGGTAGTGTTGGTGAGCCCTCGACACAGATGACCTTGAACACTTTCCACTTTGCAGGTAAGTGTGTCGCCTTATCTCGATTCAAATTTAGCTGGCCTAACATTCTCGGTTAGGTCACGGTGCAGCAAATGTTACCCTTGGTATCCCTCGTCTTCGAGAGATCATCATGACAGCATCTACAAAACCCAAAACGCCGTCGATGACGATGACTGTCGCCAAGGATATCTCCATACCCGTAGTCGATGCCTTCTGCAAGAAAGCCAGTCGTCTCACGCTCTCGCAAGTTGTCGATGTGGTCTCTGTCAATGAGCGTCTCTCGGTGACAGAGGCTGCACGAAGCAAGCAATTAACCATCGACATCAAGTTTTTCCCTGAAGAGGAATACAGAGCCGAGTATGATGTCGAGCCATCGGAAATCCTGCAAGTCTTCAGCGCCCGCTTCCCGCTTTTGTTGAAACGCGAAATCCAGCTGGAGATGAAGAAGCTGGACGCGGATCTCAAAGGGCAGATAGCCCAGTTGGGGAAGGGAAAGAGCGCGACTGCGGGTGGTGACGAAGCGGAAGATCATGACGAAGGGGAGCCACCATCGAAAGGTGGTCGGAACGACGATGATATGAGCGAAGTTGGCGATGGCGATGCCGCTGGGGAGAAGAGGAAGAGGCAGGCAAAAGAGATGGATACCTATGAGTCGGATAGTGAGGACGAGCACAGCGACGGAGCGGGAGAGTTCGACGATGCAGCTATTGAAGCCGCCTTCGCCTCAGAAGGGAGTGATGCTGAACTAGACGAAGAGGACGAGAAGCCGAAGCTGAAGAAGGGGAAGGGGAAAAAAGGTTTGCAGGGTTTGGTAGCGAAGGTCGAACAGTCGTTCTTGGAACACTTTTCTCATACAACATCGTTCGCGTTCAACGAGTCTGGGTGCACTATCAATCTGGAGGTATGCAAATATCTTCCTTTCGTAACCTGAATATTGTTTCCGGGACTCAGTCTTCTCTTCAGTTCCCTTCGAGCGTGCCCAAATTGCTCTTGGTTGGTATAGTCGAGCGGACCTGCATCAAATCTGTCATCCGGGAGATCCCAGATATTACGGACTGCTTCCGTGTGCGGGAGCAAAGCAAGGATGGTTCAATCAAGGTGATGATTCCATTTAATTTCACAAACTTGCAAACTGTTGTCTGACCGCTCTGAATGCACAGATCACGACTAATGGTTCCAACTTCCGCGGCATGTGGGTGTTCGCATGTAGCGATGAGCATCAGATGATAGAGGAGGATGACATCTATTCGAATGATATCTACTCCATCTCGAACACGTACGGAGTGGAGATGGCTCGTGCCGCTATAGTCCGAGAGATGAGCGGTGTATTCGACGTGTACAAGATTGACGTCGATATCAGACATATGGAGCTTATCGCCGACTACATGGTTCGTCTGCCCTCTTTTCTTCCTCTTAGTGAACAGTCTGATCACAGATGTCTATATTGATTGGCAGACATTCGAGGGTGGCTACAAGCCGTTCAATCGCAAGGGTATCGGGATGCATTCCTCGCCTTTGTTAAGGGCGTCATTCGAGACCACAGCTGCATTCTTGTCCGATGCAACACTGTATGGCGACTTTGACGATCTGCGGACACCTTCTGGTACTTTGGTGGTTGGGAGACCGAGCATGAGTGGGACAGGCGTATTTGACGTAGTCACGCCGTTGGTGCAGCATTCGACCAGCGTGAACGGAGTTGTTGTCGCTCAGGCGTAAAATTCTATGGGCATATATCATAAGCTAACCTATATATCTTAAACTTAAAGCTGTACTTATGGAAGACAATAGCCAGGCAGGGATACTGTCTTCCGTAGACAAATATTGCTTTGTCGTGGCTGCTGTACTGTGTGTGTTCTCACAGGAGTGATGCCTCACGTATCAATATCATTTCTCGCGTGCAGAAAAAGCATTCTGCCAAGTCATATTGGCAAACGGCGATACCTCGTTGTCACAGATTACATCCACTGTATTATGGATATCCCAAGTCCTACAGGCCTCAGGTAAATTGTGCTGACTGGGACAACGTTCTCTGACGTGCGTGACACAGACGCGTTACGCGACGCGATTGATTAGCTGTGACGTTACGCGTTGTTTGTACAGTGTTTGTCTCTTACGCGTTATCGTGGCTGAACCTCAGTGATTCTCTTTCACGTTTCAACCTCGACCACCTCCTACCCTTTTTCACTTCCATCCATTGAACCACACTCTCCGCTTAGCCCATTTTTCTTAAAACTCATAATGAAACGCGGACCACTTGTCGAACTCCCTCTTACAGACTTCCTTCCCAAATCGACTTCGACCAATCTGAATATTCCATCCCACTCCCTCGCCCATATCCACAGCCCATTTAAATACCCTAGCACCAACAAACGACCTCTTTCTCCGAGTGCGCCGACCCCATTCAGTCCTACTAAACGCCGTATTCTAGCGCAGGAGGGCATCTTTCCGCTGTCGAAACCTAGCCCTGGTCATGTCTCGTTGTCATCGGCCTCGAGAGGCAAGCTTAACGCAGAGTACTTCCAAAGTTTGATTCAGGGGGCAGACAGTCCGGCAAAGAAGCTCAATTTTGGCCCGCCCCGTTTCGATGCCAATGTGGGATCGTCTTCGTCGTCTAGATTGGGAGATCCTGTAACGCCCCAGTCGAGCGATGCGGGAGCGATGAAGAGGACGCGTACATCACCGCGGCTCGCGCAGCGTTCCTCACCATCTACACCAAAGACTAGGTCAGGGACACGTGCCAATCGCATCATCCAGACTACGAAGCCTGGATCCCGTCTCGCCGCCTCGACAATTCCCTCACACGCCAGCCCACCACCGATGACGATCCCTCGCGAGATGCCCCCCTCAGTTGATCGACACTCCGTCCATTATCCCGGGTTCGACATTTACTTGGATACGTATGTCCTCCTTCCTCGCGCGTCTGGGATCTCCCATACCGAAGGGCCGTTTTCAGAAAATGAGGAGGGAGACAAGGAGAATATCGGGCCTCGGCGGAGGGTTCGGAAGGCTGGCTTGGACGCAGCTTGTACTGACCAGGAGGCGAAGAATGTGGAAAAGAAAGCTGGGTCCGTTCCCAGGACGCCACGAGGGAAGACGGTGTTGAGAGACGGAAGAGTAGGAACACCAACACCGAGGAGGTCGTCGAGGCTCCGAAAGATGCTTGTGAAAGATGGTATTACCCCGGAGCCTGAACGCAAGCGTAGGCGCAGGGAAGAGACTCTTCAGGTGAAGGGCAACGATGATATCGTGATGTTTTAGACCACGTTTACCTCCCAATCTTCCGATATGCGAACAGGCAGGCGCGCTCCCACTTTCACACCCTCCTTCTCCCATCTTACCCCGTTGATATCTGATATTTACTGTTCACAATTTTGACTCATTTATACATCGCCTATTCATTTATATATTCCTATGTACGTTCTTTGCGTTGAGATCGTCTCCTGCGCCCTCCTGCCTTCACCTTTTCCGGATGGCCTATATTGACTTTTTTCTTTGAACAAGTATCTCACTCAAATCATTGTCGGATGCAAAAAGGTCACTGACGGTCAGGCCTTCAAGCTTCAGGTATCATCTTGTTGTGCCTGTGCGAATGTGCATGGCATTTCGATCTTTGTTTGGGCAATCAGCCTCGTCTACCACGCGAATGACGCAGACGAAAACAAAACCCAAAACCGCGTCCACAACCGCTTCCAAAACCGCGTCCAAAACCGCTCGCAAAACCGCATCCAAAACTGCTCGAAAACCCCAACCGTGAACTCCCCTAAAGAACATACCCGAAAAGGCGGGCATACTGAAACAACACACCTGAAGGGGCTCATGCCATGAGCAGTACTTTCACATGTACTGTTGCACTATGCCCGCCGTTCTTTGGTGTCAAATCAACACCAGCAAAAGGAATTTTGAACGTGTGCACAACGGGAAAATACGAGAAACCTGTAGGCTGTTTGTGAGGATGGTTGAGATCAGGCTACATACAGCACTAGCTCTTCCGATGTCCATGTGCAGTGGAAAAGGCAACGACATACCGCCTCCCTTTTGCAAGCAAGAAAAGACGAGCGCACCTGGTATTACGCATACGGCAACCACATGCAGTGACTCAGGCTGGCACTGCACCGCTCCTTAAATCGATCAACGCCGACTGGTGAGACCATTGAACCATTCGAAACACACACACATTGCGTTAAGAGGTAAGCGCGAGCAGTCCGAACACAAGGACAGCGCGTCAACCGCTGTGTATCCTGGATACATGAGGCGGCCAGACGGCCACCTGTACTCCATTACGCAGATATATAGACAAGTTTGGTAATGAATTTCTGCGAAAGCAACGACAACAAGGTCTAGAAATTAAGTCATTTCGAGTTAGCATCGGGAGACGAGCGTAAGTCAGTGATTGAGACTCACATATGTATATAGCGAGATAGCAAAAGCACCGGGAAGCACAGCCAGCATTGACTTCTGAGTAAAAGCAAGCAGCCAGCACTGCTACCCATGCCGACCTGCCCCATTCGACTGCGAAGCATCGCGCCAGATCCCATCACCAAGAGTAAGGCCTTGCTTTTCTAGCTCGTCGAAGCGCAGCGAGAACGTGCTGTAAAGAAAAGTCAGAGGTGGATCTGGAGCGGGGATCTGCTGCTCGGAGACAATAAGCGGGCACGAGAGCTGAGGGCGGCTAGGTGTTGGAGTCTTGCGCGGCAGGACGGTGATGTAGTCGAGCGGCGGCGGCGGGTCGTTAAGCCGTCGCCTCTTCTTGGACCTCGTATCCGCACCCGGCAGGTCATCGAACTGGATTTCCATGCTGTCCTGGTCATCGGTATCTTGCACGCCAAGGCGACTCCATTTTCGGACGACAGATGACTGGGGTACGGACGTGTGCATCTGCGCCTGGGTATATTGAACGGTCGGTCGCGAGATCTTGTCTATGCGGCAACTACGAGGCAAGGATGGGAGCGTTCGAGGCTGATGGAAGTGAGGCCGAGACAGGCGCTTCAGGACCTCAGCGCCAGCAGCTGGAACCTCCCGGTTCAAAAGGCCTCGATGGGTCTCTTCGACGTGAGACACTAGGGAAAAAGACCTCGTGAAACTCTCAGAGCAACCTGTACGCAAAGCATCTTAGTCAGAATGAACTGGAAGGCTAGCTATAACTGCCATCACCGCAGTTTACCTTCTATAGGGCACGGCAATGGATAATGATTCAGGTGACTCATGTCGACGTGGCTGATGAGTGCTTGCAGCGATTCGTGGTAAGGACCAGAGCACTTAGGAATGCAACATTGGATAACATTCTGATTTGGAGAATGAGTGGTTATAGAATTTGGAACAGCTCTTAATAGCAATTCAACCAACCATTCCTGTTACTTGTATTAATTGCTGGCAATGTAGATGTTGGTGCTATATGAAAGTAATATCAGCAAAAATGGATGGCGCTCAAGCTGTATGACTTGGAAAGAACGCAGAGAGCTTGTGAACCAAAATGCATGCTAGTAAACCATTCATATTGGGACAGGCCCAATACTAGATCTACCTTTCTAACACATTCAGGGCGACCACTGACCCGAGAACAGCAATGTCATATAAGCATAAAATCATGAATTTTCCGTACCTCTTTCAAAGCTGACCAGGAATTCAACATTGTTGAGCATCGATGCCAGTCGCATTTGGTTGGTTGCAGAACAAGCTTGGCAACATCAACAACTATTTCTTTTGTCAATGTCACAGTTTCTGGATGCATAACATGAACGTAGGAAGGGCTGGGCAATAGACAAGTGGATCGGGGAGGATAGCATACGGCCAGCCCCAGATATGTCACATTGAGTCACACTTAGTCACAGGTTTTTAGAGCGGAGGTTAGACTTGGAGGTCCTTGCCGGTCTTGTGATGTCACGGTCCAATTTGGTCGCCCAAAATTGAACCTGAACCTTGGGTTCAGTCCACCGTTACCTTTTATGATAGTGTTTTGTTCAGGTTCAGCCTCAGATCAAACCTGAACCCTGAACTGTAAGATCACTAGATAGACCGGGATTGACCATTCATATTCTAATTCCCCATGCATGTCTTGCAGAGATATGGCTCATCTATCAATATAAAATGATGTGGGAAGAATACTGCTAAACCTATATACAGGGTTTAGATTATACTATGGCAAGGGCTGAATTCAGATTGATTCGGAGGAATGTGCTTTGAAGAGGAGCCCGAACCTTTTGTTTTTATTACTTAATATTATCTGTTCCAGTACTAACTGTCACATTCTGCTGTGACACTCAGCGGAGCCTCCGCCTCAGCGTTCATTGCGATGTCCCCCATCTGCAAGGATTTCATCGAGGTATATCTTCCTCGTTTGTGATTAGCTATGCAGGAGAGGGATCATTTGCAGGACACTGATGTGATGGGCTCTTCGAGTTGGGCAGTAATACTATATCTACTATGAACACAATAGGCACATTCTCAGCTGGCAAGACAAAGCCCTCGCTGCATGTAACAGAGGACACAATCCTGTGTCTTCGTTGATGAGTGTAATCCGACTGACCATTCAACATATACTCTTTTGATAGCCCTAAGACCGTCTCGCTCGGAATTGACATTCTGACCGGCACTAGTTTCATACATATTTGTCGCAAAGGATAGATTTTCCATCTTCCGGAAAACCTGCCCAGGCCAACACCTATCCCGATGGCTCCCAGACGGCAAAAGTAACATGGCACTTACCACTGCAGTCCAATGTTCGTGTCCTAAACCCCTTCAAAAGAAGGTTAGGGCCAGCAATGGAACAGAAGCATACCGTATGACCATACAATGCAGTCACGGGCGAGAAGTATACAGACAAGACGAAAAGTCACAAAACTGTGGAGGATCATCTACCTCCATTCAACAACTTCATTCTGTCAGGATGCATCCCTGCTGGCCCTATGCCGCCCGGAGGCCCGCCGGACTGGGGCGGAGGTCCCTGGCCGCTCTGCTGCTGGCCTGGAGGGCCGCTGAAATTGGGCGGAGGCTGATTAGGACCAGGGGCAAAGTTAGGCGGGAAAGGTGGAGCAGAGCCAGGCGCGGCGGCATTGGGTGGAGAGAATGGAGGCGCGTTTTGGGCAGGGAAGGGTGGCATGTTTTGAGGAGGGAAGGGAGGAGCTAATCACAGAAGACGGAACATCACCTCTGTATCAGTAAACTAAAAAAGATCGGTGACACATAAGCGCACCTCCAGGGAAGCCATTGGGCGGACCCATGCCTGGTGGCATACCTCCAGCGGGAGGGAAGGGAGGACCGCCAGGTGGGCCCATCATGCCAGGCGGAGGGAAGCCGCCTGGACCAGGAGGAAAAGGTGGTTGTGCTAGTAAATCCTCAGCAAACTGGAAAAAGCACGATCAGCAAAAGTGATACTCACGGAATCCGGCAGGAGGTGATGTAAATCCTCCGGGCCCTCCAAATGGCGGTCCTCCGAACGGCGGCCCAGCGGGAGCAAGATGCTGTGGCCCGAAACCGAAACCACCAGGCGGTGGTCCACCGCTCGACTCATAAGCCGAGGTAATCTGATCGATGATGCTTTGCGCTTTGTCGTGGCCAAGCGCTGAGAGAGTAAAGTGATGAGTGCTGCAATAATACTTAGGCAAAGATCAAAAAACTTACAGGCATAATAATCCCTGACATTGGCTAGGTGGTTTCGCCCGCTGTTGTGGGCTTTGCGGACTGTAGGGTGATAAGCAAGTGATTCAGGCGCGGGATGGAGATGAAAGACTCACCAGAAGCGGAGTCATGAGTGAGATATACATCACAGTAATCGCAATAATGTTTCTGCGTATAATAATTTAGATGATGATAATGAGAGAAAACGCTGTGCTCACCGGCATGTCTGTGGTCTGTCGACGTTGAGGTCAAAGGAGAGAACACAAGTCGGACTTCAGTTGCTTACTTTTTCGCCTCGTGGAAGCCACGTGCAATCAGCGCATGTGGCGAATGTACGGTTTCCGAAAACACGTCAAGTCTGTTCGTCCGACATCGAGATTTATCTTTTGGTTCTCTGCTTCATTCCCAGCATCGGTGCTGTCGTTGGTGTCGATTATTATCGGAATTCAGAGCTGAGAGTGGACAGAGAGATACACGCGCCTCGCCAACGAAACATCATTGTCAATGGACTTGTCCGCCTCCGGCATCCAAGAACCCTTTGACCTCATCCGGCTTTCTCTCAGCGAGCGCGTCTTCGTCAAGTTAAGGGGCGATCGTGAACTCACAGGTGTTCTCCATGTATGTATTCCTAGACCATGTCATCCTGTACATCTTTATTAACTGCCAGGTAAATCTCAAAAAGGCTTATGATGGACACATGAACCTCATCCTCAGCGATGTTGAAGAAACAATCATGATTGTCGAGGCATCAGAGGGTGCACTACCATCGCAAGGTGTCGTCAACGTGCATATATTATCTCTCTATCGTAGCTCTTCACTGTCCGAACTCATTCTTTGCATGCCAGATGGCCAAACGGAAGATGCCAATGCTTTTTGTCCGCGGCGACGGTGTAATCCTAGTGCGTTTTTCTTTTTACACCTCTGCAGGGTTTTGAGTCTGAAGGCTATCCTGCATATGCGTCACAGGTATCGCCTCCCTCTCGAGCATGATCGAGCAAAACAACATATACACGCGTCCGACGGAGCCTTGAACTTTCGTCGCTTCGTCTGTTTTCTTCCCCGACTCACGGACGGACTTTTGTGCCAATATATTTTTCGGCAGTGTGCTGTAACAGGAATTGTTGAGTGCATCCTGGTTACCTTGTATTTTTCTACTTTGAGCAGAACCTCATCGTAATGATTGTCAAACCAACTATGCTCATGATTATATGAGTGCTCTCCGGCAAGGCCTTCAATAACAGTCATCTCTTCCTCATCAAGTCATTCATAGCCATACATGATCAATTGTGTTCTGCTTTGAGTTGAACCTCTGATTGGCATTCTAATCGAGGTCCAACCCTCAGCATCGCATGAAATACACCCCAAACTGTCAGAGATGGGCAACAGCGAACAGCAGAAAAAACTGAGGCTCAGCATTCAATTCACAGAGGTACGAAAGCCAGTTGCAGAGCAAGCCAAACATAAAAATAGCTAGAACATGTCGACGATATCGAAATATAGTCTCCGTGGCTGACCATACAGAAGAAAGTCGTTCTGTATTAAATACATCGAAATATTGCATATTGAACTGATCTATTCAGGTACAAACGCATCAACAGCGCGAGTGACAATCCCTACTAGGACAAATCCACATCAACAACAAGAGAAATACAAACAAGGCGCGACCGCGCAACAACAACATGCTAAAAGTACGGCGGCGAAGATGTTATGTGCACCAGCGCCGCATCGACATTCTGTCTTCGTCTTGTACATCCATCCATCGTCACCTCGTACTCCCCAATCATTCCATCTATCGCAACTGCCTAATGACCCTTCACCCCACCGACTATCACATCCCCTCACATCTGGTGAAGCCTGACGTGGGCTCTGCCCTTGCGGACGGGAGCGCAGTCCCGAGCTCGGACTACCAGGACTCGACCCGACGCCGTCCGACCCCTTCCCAAAAAAGTGCTGCTCGACCGCGTTCAAAGTGCTCCGCAGCGTGCGCCTCATGCTCCGCCCCCTCG